>JASSUY010027557.1:0-44623 GCA_032466535.1 Forpus xanthops | reverse complement strand
ATGAAACTCAGAAAGTCCTTGGCCAGCCTAAACATTCTAAGCCATAACTATAAACACTGGTGTTATCAGCACTGTTCACAAGCTGAAAGTCCAAAACACAGTGCTGCACCAGCTACCACTTAAAGAAAAATGGCTGCTGCTGCTGAACCCATGACACATATGTTAGAAGGGTGAAAGTCTATTAAAAAGAAATCTAATAGTCATTATGCTGTAAACTGTAGGTACTGCTTGTTCTCAGAACTGGAGAATAATCCTACTGTGTCAAAAAATAAGCCTTGCAGCACATTAACTATTGCAAGCAACCAAAGAGCTTGATTTACATTCAACCCCTCATTTATTGTATAAATATTACTATATTAAATTGTATACTTACTGAATATTCTGAAGGTATGATCTTTAGTAGATATTTCCTACCAAATAATACTATGGCTTGGTATCTCAGGTTCCTACTGAGCACCATTAACAATACAAACTGCAGATAAATCAAAAGATTTGATCTCTTCCAAAACGTTTTTATGTTCAGTTTTGGGAAGCATTCTGTTAATTATTTCAAAAGAAACTAAAATGAAGTAATTGTGCTTGATAAACCTTCGTAATATGTGCCAAAGAATTCTTGGTGATGAAATGGAAGTAAGCACAAGCATCATGTTTTAAGTAATCTCTGAGATTTTGACAGGTTGAATCAGGTCCTCCCATGCTGTATAATCTCTTTGCCTTCCAAGGCAATCTGATCTGGGTGTCCCAAGATAACTACGTTGAGACAGAAGATATTTTTCAGTTCCTTATATCATAAGGACTTTATGTTATTTTTACAGCAATAATAGAAAAATCCAATAGAAAATAGAAATAATAGAAAAAATTGGCATTTTTTGAAATTGAGTAACAGAATATTGGTGAAGTTTCAACTCTATTATCCTGAGATTTATCTTTACCAATCATTTTCTTTTTTTGTTGCCCCAGCAGGAGTCATGGAGGCTGCTATTCAGAAATTACTGCTTAGTCCAACTTCAGTACATGTTTGCATTTGAAAAACAAACTGCTAAATCTTCTGAAGTATAAGGCAGATTTTTTTTTTTTTAAGTGATTAGAAATATCACTTATTATTGAAAATTCTATTTTCCAACCATTTTTGTACTATGCTTTTGGAAAGCAATTCACCTCACCATAGGAACATTATTGAGCTGAACCAAGAAAAAAAAAAGATTGTTCTTTTAAATAGAGAAAGTATTTGTTAGTCAAAATACTGCTGCATCTCTCATTCAGCAATGATTTTTTTTTCCCCTCCTCTTTTGGGAACAGCATGGATCATTTGTCAAGGAGACAAGATGTATTCTTTCAGAGGTTCAATTTTTTCTGATTGTGCTGTTCCTTTTTTCTATCACATATACATACAGTCCACATAACTAAAGATAAGTAGATTTCTTACATAATGTTCATGAGACTATCTTCAGTCTGATTCTGTGAGAGGTGTTTTGTTATCCTCAGAATACTTAACAAAGGTGAAAATGTTGTGGGCAATTAAACCATTTTGCTTACCAGCTTGATGTGCTGTAGCTCAGCTCATTCCTGCTGAAGAGAGATCAGCATTTACTTGGAATATGCATTTTGAAAAATCTTAAGATTCATCTTCTCTACTAACTCAGGATCTGAAAAAGGTTGTTAAACTCCACAGATACTGGAAAGAAGACTTAAAATATCCATGTAATTTTGGAGCAATCATATTATTTTGCTTATTGTAAAGGCACAGTAGATTGATTGCCATTTTGAGTTATCAAAAGCATGGATCATCTTAATACTTTTAAAGATAAAGCCTGCTAAAATTTGCTGGTTTCTCATGATCAGCTTAGTGATTTGTATGACAACAGTTTACTATGCTAAGCTGCTGCAGTGAAAGATCTGTCAGATTTTCCATTATCACATCCTTTTTGGAGAAGATCCCAATTCATTCATTTTAAGTCCCATCAGGATAAAACTTGGGTCATAATACATATTATCAGTAGTTTTAAATTCACAGCTCTATTTCAAATCTGTTGCCTCTACAGCAAAGAATTCATTAGTCTGAATTATGGGAAATAAAATATTCAGGGCTAGACTGTTCCTTTCAGCACAGCCTTGATCCATGAATGACATGCCGTCTGTGCAGCTCGAAGATGTTGTGCCTTTGAGACAGTTTCCTGTGGTGAATTATAGTCTTGCTTCCCTCTGGTCTACACTACTAGCTCATTTTAACTTCCCCTGCAAGAGGTGGTTCCTATCCAATGTAGAGGAGAGAAAGCTCTATCTATTCTCCTTCCCAATGATTCTAAACAGTAAAAATTGTAGTATTTGCTATTTCTGCATACTAGCATGTAAGATCTAAGTAACTGGCTCATTTATACAAAGGCAAACCTTTTACATATCCAGTTGCTGTGATAAAGGAACACAACCCCAATGTTATCTTTCATTTTTGAAAATGCAATTAAAAATGTTTAGCTAGCAATATTTTTTTTGTATTTGTCAGTATATGTTATAGGGATGAACAAGTAATAACACAGTGCAAAATTTCACTGAATGAATTCATTGTGACTAAGTAACAAATTAGAGTTTGAGCCCCTTAAACATTTTTAAAACTACAGGTCCAATCCAAAGTCTCAATGAGTTCAGTGGCTGCTGGTTCAAGCTCCTGTAGTTCTTCTATACATGTGTTTTAGAAGCTCCAGCCAACTGAACTCAGTTCAGTCCCTTAGCAATGTTTTTTTCATGAGTATCTAAAAATGGTAATGCATGCAATCTTAGCAACCAAAGCAAACATTAATACTAATTCAGACTAAAACAAGATCCATTTATGATGCCTATAACCTCATCTCTCAGGTTAACATTTCTCTTTTGAACCAGGAAAAACAATGCAGAAACAAATATTTGAGTAATGTGAACGACATTGAGCTATTTAGCCATACCAAACATGCACTACAAAATATGGCAAATTAAAAAAAAAAACAAAACAACAAACTAAACCAAACCAGTTTTAAACCTCCTCCTATTCTACTGGCTTTATAGGTACCTTTTTTGAGAGCTACAGGACTATGTGTACAATCATAAGTATCTTTATTGGTATTTGTTAAAAGATCTGCTTGCAGGTCTCCTAAGTACCTGTTACTTGTTATGGGGAGGGGAATACTAGCCATTGTAGGGAAAGGCTGGGTTAAGGACCATGTAGGCATGCTGAGCATACACAAATTCATTGGACAGGATGGGATGCTGGCTGGTGTCATGGAGAGGGTGCTATCTATCATCCTGGAGAGGCTGTGGTGGCTGGGGATGTTCTCTGATAGCTGGGAAAAGGCAAACATCACATCTGTTTTTAAGAAGGGCCATAGAGGTGATCAGGGAGGTGCAGCCTGCTCAACCTCTCTCTAGGATGATTGTGGAGCAAATCCTGCTGGAGGCCATGTCCAGGCACTTTAAGGAAAAGAATGCAATTAGGAACAACTGCCATAGTGTCATGGGTTCAGCAGCTTAAATTCGACACATAGATATGCCAAGGATGAATCATCACTGAGAAATTTTATAGTTTTTTGTGATGAAATACCTGGCCTTGCTAGTAATAGGGAGAGAACAATGGATGTTGTATGCCTGTAGTAAGCTTATATCAAGTTCTTCCATAGCATCCTTATAGTGAAATTAGAGAGGCATGGATTACAAGGGGCCTGGAAAACTGGCTTAATCAGGAGGCTCAAAGAGTCAGTGTTTTAAAGTTCAGGTAGCCATTAGTGTAGTGTTCATTACAATGATGAGGTGGAGCACACTCAGCAAGTTCATGGCTGCCACCAAGTTGGAGGAAACAGCTGATACACTTGAGGGCAAAGAAAGGGGCTGATGTGCTGTCTAATATGCATCTATCTTAACTACTGGATGCATATACATAGACTTAGCTTGAGACACATATATACAGGAAATGGCTATTACCAGTTCTGCAGTATGACTTAATTATGATGAAGTGCCCTAATGTAGGAATATTTTTCCTGTTTAATAGAACTATTAATCGGTGGTATAGTTCAGATCTCTGAACACCACTATGGCCTGCCTGATACCCAAGATATGAAACAGAGCACCTTCCACATAATGCATCCTAAAAGGGATTTGTTGCACCCAGGTGCAGTCAGATTTGATAGACGGGTTTCCGAAGAGTACTAACATAGATGTCTTTCCACCAACTTCAGTCGTGCCTGGATTTTACTTCTAATGGTACAATCATGTCAACTGAGTACAGGCTTTGGAGAAAATAGCAGCAGTTTACATTATATTGTGCTTCTCATAAGCACAGAACAAACCTTATCATAATATATATATATATTTCAGTCTTGTAGAAATGTGTAAACACTGCTACTTGCTTCCTCTTTCATCACATCACAACCAAATTCTTCTACGTTGCTATAAATGTGAAATGAATGGACTTAGTTGTTTCAGGTATGTATTTCTATCTGAAGCCAGAATTTGACACATGAAGCTAGAATAATCAAACAACACCACATCAGAAGACATTCTGTGATCCTTAATATGTGTGGCAAGTGTGGCTGTTATATGGAGAATCACAAAGAGAGCAGTAGGTCTTTCTTTCATGAAGCTTATATGCAAATTCTGTAGAAACTGATTGAAAGAAATATTTGGCATGGATGGGAGGCAAGATTAGGTGCTCTGTTATGGCATTGCAGCCAGCATATCCACCAGGATTTGCTTAAACTCAAATTTGCATTTTTTTTCTGAATAAATTAACTTCTGTGTCTATAGAAGGAAACTCCATGAAGCCCTGTTGCCAAGAAAAAATAATGCTGGTTTGTGGTAAGGAAATAATTGCTTGGTATGGCTACTTCTCTCCACCTCTTATGGAAAAAATAGGAACATACAGAAGTGTTCCTTTCTATTTTGGCATGCACATGTGACCTTATTCTTCTGGCCTTGATAAAACTTATCTTGTGTACTTTTTCAGAAAGATACCATTCTCTAACCCTACCACTAGAAAGCAATAGCGTATCAGTGTGAAAGAATTATTGCATATTCTGCATATTGGCTCTTTGAAAAAAAAGGAAGCTATAAGTATTTTGCATTAACACAGACTTACATTATAATAAACCTTTATGTATAATGACAAACATCTCATCTTAGGTATTTTCAAGTAAGATTTAATCAATTACAGCCATTTTTTCCTGTGATTGTTATTCATTAACAAGTGGAGCACATAACTACTAAACTCCAGTCTGCTGAAAATAATGAAATTAGATCAATAGAATTGTGTTTAATGGCTTGTGTTATGCAGCTCATCTGAAAGGGCTCTAAATGTACATTTTCATAAGGTCTGCATTACTCAACTCATTGACCAGAGTGTGGTGATGAGCTAATGCTATTATTTTTTAGTTCCTGCAGGTTTTATCCAAGGCATTTTGTAGATAAAGAACTAAAAGGAATTAGTACACTGAATGGGGAAGCAGGATGCATTATGAATGACTTCTGTTTTTCAGCAATTAAAGTTTGTTAGACTTGAGTGGTGTTGTAACTGCAAGTTCCTCATTTTAACTACTCCAATTCATAGCTTTAGGAATATACCCATTTTCACATTTTCATAAACAGTGTCCATTGGCTAAAGAAGCAAAGAAATTGTACTACTGGATGAAACCAGTAGTTTGTATGCTGTCCTTTGTCTAACTGTGACCAGCACAAGGGGAAAGTACAAAATGCTCTACAGGAACTAGTTGCAGATCACATGTAGATCTCAGCCTGATTCTCAGTCCCTCAATTTAAGACTATAACCATGAAATTTTCTTACTTCTGTTTGTTACTCATATTGATCATTATAACCCTCATATCCATAGTACGTAAACATGGTTAGAATTACTAGGAGATAGAAGTGTCTTTACTGTAACTCTTGCTCATTTCCTTTCTAAGAAAAGCAGTATTGGTATTTTCAGTCTCCCTCTATAAAACTCTATTTTATTTCTTTCATTCTTCTCTAAATTCCTGTGATTCTGCAGTGCTGTTCATGAAACACTATGTATGATCAGATGCACACCCAGTGCAGAGGGAGAACTCTTTCTATGTCCTATCTAACAGTCTTCTGGTATGTTTGGTGATTTTCTCTAGCCCTTTCCTCATATCACCTGCCAGTTTGTGAGAAGAGGTGTACATTAAACAGAAGGTTACCCTTTTCCCCCTTGCCATAAAAGTCACTTTTTTCTCTATTAGCTTTATTAACATTGTACTGTAAGACTACCCATTCATCTGCTTTGCTTGGAATTCCTTCAGCTTCCACATCACTTTCTCTGGACATTATTAATCATAACTGTGTTTCCCAAATGTAAAACCCATTTAATTTTTAGATTGACCACAGGTATATAGAGGAATACTGATTTTAGTACAATGTTTTGGATTCTCATATGCATGGTACTATACAGAGAAAATGGAAAATAATAACATTACAATAACATTTAGCTGTGTTCCATTTCTTGTTGGAATTCTTTAAGTCAGAGGACATTGTGACCAGGCCAAAAGAAACCCGATTTCCTAACATTGCCTTTGCTTTTGCTAACCTTAGGTTTATAAAGACATTTGAAATTTGCTTGAAATTTACATGCAGAACCTGGTTGAGTGCCTCTTAATGAACTGTGTTGGCTCACGTCCAAACTCTTTAAAATAATTAGAAAAGTAAACATGGGGCCTCACAGGATATTTTCAAAGACACAAAGGAGAGTTAAGTAACCAAGTCCCAGGACAAATCTAAGACTTTCTGCAATCTGAGCCATTAATAAAGCTCCATACCTACATAATTTTACACAATCTGAAAAATGCATTCCATAGATGTTGGCATATTTCTGAAAACTAACTCTTGAAAAACATCTAATTAAAAGAAATGAAGAGAGAGCTGTAGCAGTAGATTGTGTCAAGATACAAGATTCATAATTACAGCACAGGAAATGACAGTAGATTATGAAAGTTCTTGTGCCTGAAATGTTGTAGCAAAAATATCTAAGCAGCTGGTTGAGGTCTCTTATTAGCAGGTACCTGAATTTCACCAGGCCTTCTGTGTTGACTTATGTTGAACATTTTCAGCTGATGAGAACAAGTGAGTATAAGACAGTGACCTTGATTTCTCTTTTGGTAAACAGGAGGAGGTGCTAGCAGTTGTCAATTTCTATTTGTTAAGTTGGTACTCCATAGCACAGAAAAAACAGTTTCTTTGGGTATGTCTAGAAAGCAGAGTGGAGCTTACTAGAAATTTACAGTCTCATACTGGCCTGTGCTTGTGTGCAGACTGTATAGCACACCAAGCTGAGAGATGTTTAGTGATGTCTGACTGTGCTGTCATCCTGTAGTCATGGCCTTGCTTCCATGCTGATAAAAGAAGTTAACACAGAGGCAGCATTTTTGTTACTACTCCAGTTACCTTGCTAGTTAGCTATGCTGCTGCTTCTGTGTTTGGTCTTCAGACTGCATGGTGTAAATTTGTCCAAAGAGCAGTTACAGTTTGTACATTAATCCTCTAATTCATTAGTGTGGTTGCCATCATGATAGAAAAATACTTATTGCCTGTTTGAGTTGATTGAGCTTTCTTCTACTCTGGTCTTGTGTTGTGTACAAATCCAAATTAAATTACACGTGTTTGTAATAACCAGCATATTAAGAAACCTGTGTACATTTCAGTGTCACTGAAATCAACCTTTCACTTCTAAGTCCCATACACGTAGATGTAGTGAAACTTCATTGATGTTAAAATATGACAAGTAATTAACTCTTTTATTGCATTCTAATAGACAAATATCAATTTCCTGCATGAAATCCCAAGATGACTAGATTTTTAAATTATTTCTTTAAAAATTAAACAAAATGTTCTTTCTGCATGGTTCTTTCATTACGTAAAGAGAACTGAAAGAGAACCTTGGACAAAAATTGTCTGATTTCAGGAACTGTTAATGTATCATTGTAAAAAAAATTGATAAATCGGTAAAGCATGAGGTGGATGACCCTGCTTATATGACCAAAATTGTAAAGGTATTTTCAGTGAGTTCACATTTGCCGTGGTATGATTTATTAATAATGCAGTTGTAACTGTTAGCAGAATAGCTGCATTGCTTGAGTACTTGAACATCCTGGAAATATACAGTTTCTTCTTTGTACACATGGTGCAAATAAAATGGAAGATGTTCTCTGTTTCTGAATAATTTTAGCAGGCAAGACAGAAAAAGAGTAGCAGAAAATGAGCAGAATTATAGTGAAAGGTGACTTCTCTGTGGTCCATCATACATATGTGAGAAAACTGAAAACAGAAGTTAAAGCCACAGACAGCTGAGGCTCAGTCCAGTGGCTTGTTTGTTAGTCTAATCTGTCTCTTAAATACCTCTTGATCCCATCTAACTTCAATGTCCACCAACCAAAATTTAACAGATCAGTTTTAAATTCTATGTTTAATACTCATGATTGCACAGAAAACCTTCCAAATTTGCAGATCATCAATAGTACAGTGGCACTAAAACACAGGGTGAAAGAAAAACAAGTTTCAGAGGTCTCATGGTGACATGGATTTACTCATGACAGTATTAAGCATCATATTGATTATATGCGTACTATGAACATCTAGTTTGGTTATATCCTGTGTGCCACAGGGTATTGCTCTGCTTGATAGTAGTATTTGTTGGCTGACCTCAAAACTGTTGCTGGGTGTGTATTACTGCATTACTTCTGCTTCATTCTAAAAGAGGAAGTTATTGAATTTTCCTCTTTTTTAATGATAAAGCAGTAGAAACTAGAGTTAGACTGCACAAGACCCAAGCAGATTTTTGAGCTGGGCAGCCGAAGGGACGTACCTCAAAATTGACCACAAATTCAGGAACCAATGCATCGCTTTAGTGTAGTTGTCTGCCTAAAGATAAATAGGAATGGAAAATAACTAGAGAGCAAAGGAAAATGTGAATGTGATCCTGGGTGGAAGTCCTATGAGAAAGAAGGAAGCTCCTTTTGAGCAGATGATTGGGTGATTACAGATCAGAACTGAATTTTTTTTAAGTGGGAAACCTTTGATATCGTCTTGTGGGAAATCTATCTATGTTCTTTGTATGTATTTGTGATAAAAAGGCACGAGACCATGGAAATAATCTGAGCCGTGCATTACATTTCTTTTTCAAGTGGAAACAAGATGGCTTGAGTACTGACTAAGATTTGAAGGTTTTTTTGTGGTTGAAGCAGATGAAAGGGGTTTAAAACATGGTATCCAAAGGGCACTTGCATATGAGAAGAAGACAAAAAATTATTTGGGATCTCACAAAAATGACTACAAGTCCCTACATGAAATATAGCAAGACTTATAGCAAATAAGAATATAGAGTCAGGAGTCTTCCATAGACACATTCACTCTGTTCCTTACAGGTACTTCCCCCAGGTTAGACTCTTCTGGGGCAGTGGGGAGTGAGTTTAAAAGTTCATCAGAAAAGATCATCAGAAATAAACAGGGTTGGGTGCTGCACCCATCAGAGTGACTGACAGCATCCCTGGGAATTCAGAGTGCTGTGGAAATTGGAGTGTAGCAAGAGATAAGGAACCTTTCGGAAAATAAATTGCACAAGGGCTGAGATTTTCCCCACTTAGTATACAGAGTATATTACAGGACTTGTCTCTATAAAGCCATATCTTGAAAGTTTTATTCCATGCATTTTTAATGAAGGAAGCACTATATTTTGTTTGCATGTTGTAACACAGCACAGTGATTCCTGGCATTGCAGAATACTACCTGTGTGATGTGGATATGCTGAATGAAAGCCTACACATCATTTCAGCGGTTAGAATTTGGTATGAGTAAAATAAATGCATTTCTTGGGTGAATGCCTTGAAAACAGGCATAAAAATAACCATGGAGAAACCATAAGGGTATTATGGACACCATTTCCCTTGTTCAGGAAAACATTGCATGTAAAATGTAACTGCCAGATCAGACGAATTGCTATTTAGCTCTGCCTACAAATACTGATATATTAATTGGATTTCTCATCAGGAAGTTCCAGTCTTCTAACTCCCCTAGCTACAGCCCATTTGATGCAGCAGTTGCTATGGTAACAGCTGTTTCAACATTTTAACCTATATAAATATTGCTGGATATAGTCTTCTTTGCTAACATGGTTAACTTGTGTAACTGTTACTCCTCACAAGAAAATTGCTGTCAATATTAATAATCAGATCAAACAAATTTGCAAGAATTTGCGTGCAAGCCGAGGACAGGCTGGTTGTATAAAGCAAGGCTGACACCTGCCGGCTCTTTCACTCAGATGCAAATGTGTTTTCATGCTGGACACATCTTGCTTTATTTCAAATAGTCTTTTTTAATTCTCTCTGCATCAGGAGAGTTTTAATTTTATGGTATCGTGCCATATTTCTTATTTGGTCCTTTTTTTTCTGCAGCCTTGTGAACAATTCTTATATAGACCTTATTCCTCATATTACAAAATGTAAGCATATCCTCTGTAAAAACATGCACAGAATTGAGGCTTCCAATTCTGACTTCCCAGACTGCTCATTAATAACGTTTGACATTTAGGACTAATTTAGTGGCATAAATTGGCTAGTTAGGCATGCTGATGATTCTGATTCAAGGGTGAATAAGGCTTTTTATATTCCTTTTAAAATACCGTTTGCAATTTTTTGCAGCAGAGAATGAATGAATAACAGTAGTCTCTTCCAGGCAAAAGTTAAGTCTTATTAAGCATCATGCATATGGACAGTGCTTTAAAATACCATAAATAAATCCAGCAGTAGGACATGCATAAATCCTGTGTGATGCATATTCTCCCAACACTAGCAAGGGCACAGCAAAATCATGGGGGAACTGCAGGTGTACCACAGCACTGGTCATTCCTGAAAACGCTGTGTCTGTCAGCATGCAAGGGCAGATGGAAAGTCCCAGTGTCATGGAAAGGATTTCTTCAATGACAAGTAGTTTGTATGTCTCCTTTGTAGGGGTATAGCATAAACTCCCTCTGTTTAGTTTGGTAGCTAATGTGAGAGAAAGAGAACAGAGCCTTAACTGCCCTCCCTTCTGCTCCACTTTTCTTTGAAAAGTGTTCTGCTGCTGGTATTATTAACTCTGAAACTCCCTATACAGCTGTGGACTGCAAGGACTGGCTCTCCTATGCAACCATGGAAGAAGCACAAAGGTTTCCTTGTGACCACTCATTTTTTTGTGTCCCCACAAAAGGCCAGTCACAATGTAGTACGCTGTTAATAGCTGAAGCACAAGATGTGGTAATGTAAATGAAGGCTGAGCAGCTGAAGCTAAGGTTTGGGGGAAACTGGGGCCTAAATGACTGTGCTTTATCTTCCTTATTGAGTCACTGCCACATGACTCCTTTAGCTTAATCCCTTCATAGGATTTTAGGCAGAGGCACTCTGTTCAGATGTTTCAACATGAATTCATTATATGCCATGTGTGCTTAGATGTCCTTGCGTGTGAATATGACTTTGTTATTATTCTGTCCTCGAGTATATATTTCACCTGCCCATGTGAATACCGAGGTACTTTGCTGAAGTGCTTCATTGCAGGGCTGTACTTCCCACTCCTTGAGCTAACATTATGCACTTCTCATTAGCATGTATGTAACTGCACTTTTTGGTTTAATAAGGGGTTATTAAGGATCTGCAAAATAGTTTGGAAGCAAAGAAACTGAGCATTGTTGAAGTTGTGCAGCAGAAATGCAAAGAGCTCTGGCTTTTCAAAGAGAGAAGTGCAGCACTGGTGTGAGGGCCTGAGAAGGGTGTGCATGCCATGAATATCCCTTCTGTTTTTTAGCTCTGCAGCAGTGTCAAAGAAGCTCCTGTCTGTGACAGACAGACCTCACAGGCAGCATTATTTTTGCTGGTTTTATTCCTGCCTCATCTTCCATTTGAGGTTCACAGATCCTACTGTCAGGATAAAGTAGGATCAAGTAAGTGGTTTCAAGGGTCCAGCTCTTCTAGGGCTCAGGAGTCCAGAACGTGGGTACTACATGTAATTCACATTTTGCTGGCAGGGACTCCGAGATGAAAGTGAAATGTGAGATTTTTTTTTTGTTAGAATGTGTGTGTTAGAATGTGTGAAGATTTAAACCTATTTCTAGATGCAAAATATGGGCCCTTCCATAGAATTCCTAATTTATGTACTTTTCTGTGACAGCTTGTCAAGGTGAGGGAACAGTAGTGGTACAGGCTGATGCTATAGAGGCTGTGAAAAAAAGAAAGTAAGAATAAAGTCAGTTGTGTTGGTGCTGTGCAAAAAAATCCTGCTGAGTTCATCTGCCATTGCTGAACAGTGGTGTTATAGGACACCTGACAGATTCATCATGTTGGTCAATATTTTCTGGCAAAGAATTTCTGTTCCTTGCCTGATACATGTTGCTAGCCTGGATGTCTGTGACTCTAAAGTGAAGAGCTTCTGGACAGATGTACCTAGGGTGGTGAGAACCACAGTGAGTTATTATTGTTACTGGAGTGTGAGCATCTGGAGCTGACATGGTCTTATAGCAGTGAAGTTGTAGTGCCCACTGCAAGGAATCATACACAGCAAGAAGCCCCAGTTCTTGCAGTGTAAAGCAGACTGGGAACTCGGGACAGAAATGTCAACCCAGAAGGAAGATAGGCTAAAGTAGCTTCAAGATACTTTTGTGCTCCTTTAACCTTGAATTGCCCTGGGGTCTGATGAAAGCTCTAGCATAATCTGTTCAGCTCAAACTGTGGTTCCTCTGCAGTGTCCTGTGGGGATGTGAAATAGGATTACATGAAATAGAAATGTCTTGGCTGAAATAGCCGTAATGCTGTTCTTCTTGTCCCTGCTCCAAACTGTAGCATGCTCCTTAAACAAGACCTTGAGAAAGGATGTTAAGAACAGGGCTTATCAAATCCACATTTCTGGGCATTCCTATTAGTGCTGGAAAGCAAATAATTAGGACAAATAATTCAAAACCATGACAACTGACTTTATATTATGTCATTTTACGTTCTGGGAGTAGAAAGGACAGTGGACCAGCAAATTACTTTCATTATGGTGACTTCTGGTTGTGAGGACACCTCCCAGAAACATCGCTGCAGTGAATATCTTAAGTACAGACTTCTGGAAACTTTCCCTTAAAAGCTCTCTGCTCTTGACAAGATGCTAACGTTTCCCTCCCTATGCTCCTTGTGCGAAGCCGAAGTTGCATCTCATCATCCTGGTAATTTTGATGCAGGTCGTCTTTGCAGCTGCTGAGTTAAAGGAGTGATAAGAAAGTTACATGGGCTTTTAGCTGCTTCCCACTGGGACAATTTTTGGTCTTTTTACCAAATGTCTATTCCATAAGTTGGCTTACTTTAAGCAGAACAGCACAATACCAAAGGCCTGTAAAAGTTTTGTAAAGTATTACATTTCAAGATCATTATACAGGTGGTGGAAAACTCAGGATTTGTCTTTGACCTGGTTACATGTCTATTCCTCTTCATGTTTTAACAGAATATGGCTATGATGTTAAATGTTACCCTTTTCGCAGTTATTAAATATTTGTCAATACTTCCATTGCTATACAAATCATATGTCCTACTAGTATATTCAGGCAGCCTTTAAAATTACAATTGCTGGATTATAGCAGCCTTTATTATCATAACTGAATTTTTTTCCTTGATTTAACTCAAAAGCTTTAATGCTCCATTAATGTACCATACACTGGATATAAAACAGATGATGAGATTTGAATGAGCTTGTATCTCTCAATCTTTTCATCTCTATGCATATGAGTGGGATAAGGAATATGGTTTTGAGGGCAACAAAAGTTGGAGGGATAACAGAGTGAAACAGTATTCAGAACTACTGATTTAGATGTTGAGGAAGGAAAATATTCATAAATTCATGCATCCATGAAGTCCAATGGCGTCGAAAAGACAATAAACACTGACAGCAAAAGAGAAATTGTATTGTAATACAACGATTTTATTGTAATACAACAATTTTGGAGTTGAGATTGTGATCTCACAACAACTAATCTCATTCGTTTCCAGTTAAATCAGCAGAAATAATTTTTCTAAGTGACACTGCAGATAGGCCTTGGTTCTCCACCTATGAAGATGTCTTTATCTTCTCTATCTCTCTGTCCTCTTTGTCTTCCCAGAGCATGGAGAAAATATTCAAGAGGTAAGTTAGTATCTATGTAAACTAAGGCCACTTTGGGGTTGTTTTTTTATTATTATTATTATTATTATTTTTGTTTTCATTTTTTTTTTTTAAGCCTGACAATTCCTGGGCAGAATGGGAGAATCTGTAAATACTGGTAAAACTATTTCAGCTCTGCAAATCAGAGATGACAGGTGCTGTCTCATCTCTCTATTTGAGCAACCTGGTCTAGTGGAAGGTGTCCCTACACATGGCAGGGGTGTTGGAACCAGATGATCTTTAAGGTCCCTTCT
The DNA here is from genome assembly GCA_032466535.1 of Forpus xanthops. Classification (NCBI taxonomy): domain Eukaryota; kingdom Metazoa; phylum Chordata; class Aves; order Psittaciformes; family Psittacidae; genus Forpus; species Forpus xanthops. The sequence goes on along the minus strand of JASSUY010027557.1, from coordinate 30,205 downwards.
AACCTAAGACCATTCCATGATTCTGTGATTATGAACTACACTAAAAATGATCAAACTGTAATTATATTACCGTTTTGAAAAATAATCTGAACTATCATACAGTAAAACAAGATTTTTTTGCATTTTCCCTTGCTAAGATTTTTCACTAGCCTGTAGCAGTGTGGATGACCAACTTTATATGTGTTCTCTTCTCACATTCAATGTTTTAATTTTTGTACCTTTAACTCTTGAAATGAAATCAAGGGACTGTCCAGCACTTTGACTAAGTTGCCATCTCCAGTGGACAGTGACTAGACTGTTTAGTGGCTAGATCACTTCTAATACAAGGTGTCAGGAACAATACAGCAGTTAGAGGAAAAGGTTTTAAGACAAGTCACTTAGTCTCCCTGAAATAATGTTTCCTTTTACCAAAGGGAGGCAGACCTACCTTCTTCAAGCCGTACCAGCGGACAATGTCTGATAAACTTACCTACATATTTCTAGCTGTCTTTTCCTTGTAAAGAGATATTTATTAACTTTTTATGTGTTCAGAATTACTTTAACTCCTGAGTTCATGGAGGACAATGTGTGGGCTCACTAGCAGGATGAGACAGCTAGGGAACCTCCCAAGCGTTTACAAGGAGGTGCCTTGTCTTCTCACTGGCTGTCCTCCTTGCTCATTGTCCAAGCACCATATTGTTTCAACCCCACATAATCACAGTGGCTTGTGTTGAATGCCATATCTAATGTGTACAAATCAGGGCAGTATTACCAAATGATTGCGGTACACTGTCAGTTTGGTCAATACAAGTCATTCAGATAAACCAGATTTTTCTAAAAGATCAGGCTTACCCACCCTTAAAGTTGTCTGTTTTTTTTCAAGACACACCCTAAGAGTCTATTTTAAGATTCAAGGAGTGAAAATGACTCCTCATTTTATTTGTCTTCTCCTGGTACGATGGTACATAGTACACAGATTGCAGACCTATAAGTAATTGCTTCAGTGCTCTTGTTCTGATTTTTTTCAGGCTTTTCTCAGTGATACTAGGACAGTTCTTGGTTTCCAGTTTATTCTTTTGGGGTTTTGTACTGTGCTCATGACCAAAACACTAGAGTGACATGCAATAGAGCACGGAGCAGCAAGAGGAACAGCTGGTGTATGTGTGTTCTCTTACCCTTTCCTTGGGGAGATGAGTATTTGCAGCCAAATGATTTCATTTGGAATTATTTTTAAAGCTGTGCTAATAAGAGAGAAGTGAGGATAAAAGCAATGTGCTTAGTGTTCAGTGTATAAGCAGTGAGACTGGTTATGTCCTTATTTTCTTGCTTACCCCAAGCACTGAACATGCCTCCAGGCATTACCTGTCTATTTCACAAACAGGCTTTACTCTTTGCAGAGAATACGTTATGGATATTATGTCTTTGCTGCTCTAGGGGGAAAAAGCCGTTGTTTGTTTTTTTTTTAATGGAACAATCTGAAGGAAAACTTCAACAAAAATTGAATTTCTCAGTCTCCAGACCCATAGATAGCTGTTTTTCCAAGGAAAATGGATGTTCCTAAGTACTGAGAAGTTGTGCTGCTATTTCAGCGAAGCCAGTGACAATTAGGCTTATCTATAGTACAACTCTATGTATGAAACAAGATGAAAATTGGACAGGAAGCAACACTGAGGATTGTTCTCTTGGAAATGAACTTTGGAGCCATTACATATTGTCCATGGCGTCCTGTTTGAAGCAGTAGAAATTAACCAGAAGTGAGATTACTGTAATTTTATTCTCAGTTACTTCTTTCTGTCAAAGGATATTTTCTAAGCTAAATCTTGTCTTTAATCAGGCAAAATTTGATTCCAATGTCCTGATGTTGTATCACTATGGCAACACAACATGAAACAGTGCTTTGGGCTGGCTGTCACCAACTTTCCCCAACCATGTCCAGTGACTAGCCTCCATTATAGACTCTTGCACTCCTTTAAGTGCAGGGTCCAGTGCCTCCCGTTATCTTTAGCAATGTTATCTTAGCTCTGTGAAGGAGTCTATGATGAGTCAGAATACTACCATGGACATTTTGGCATGTTTATACTCCCACAAGTATTGGGGCACAGCAAAGGACCTGTTAGTATACAGTAACAGGATGCAGCACGGAGCAGATGATCTCCAGGAGCTGTGTCACTCCTTGCACAATGAGGTCGCTGGCTTGCAGGAGCTGAAGCATTACACTCACTAGCTCTGGTGTGAGGAACAGCCCCACTACAGCAGCTGAGGGTTCACAGCTTAGCACTTACCTACAGTTTTAGGTAAGGCAGTGCAAAAAATCTGAAAGAAGCTACACTGCTGCAGACATGCTGCTGTCATCGTTGGTGATGTACAGGTTATGCCTACCTGAACTGTAGTCATGCCTCTGTGTTGACTTAGCCCTCAAGGCTTCAGCTTTCCCAATGTCCCCTCTTGCCAGAGGAGGTTGGTGTGCCTTCAGTGTGGAGCTCTGAGTCAACTCAGCCTGGCCCAATTTTACTCACTCCTCAGTGAATATGCTAGTAAACTATGTTTCTATTCTAGAAGGCTAAAAATGAGTCTTTCTGGAGCAAAGCTCTATCTGTAGCAGGATAATTATAGTGAATTATCTGGGGGTACCATTCCAAGGCAGCAGTTCCCAGGCACTTGCTTTGAAGAATGTACCTCTACAAATGTGAGAAGGATGATTTTTGACAATCCACTATCAATTACAGAAAATTGTAAAGTTCTAGTTTCACCCTCAGACATTTGTCTCTCTGCTCCCTTGTTTTGGAAAATGAAGCTTCACAGAAAAAGAACAGTAGGTCTTATTGATATCAACTCTATTTTACCTAACAGCTCATTTAACTCCGTCCTCTCTGCCTGCCTCCCTCCCTTTCCCTTCCTCTGCTTGCTGCTGCTGGCAAGCTAATTAGGCTGCTCCCTCAAGAAAAATTCATCCAAGGCCATAATAGCCATATCAGATGAAGCTAGAATAAAACTCTCTACAGTATAACCTTATAAGTACCTCTCAGCTTTTCAGAATGTTTCCCTGCCTGCTTTCTTATTGCTCAGTTTGTAAGGAGGACTCACTCATCCTGTGTTCTCTACAAGTATTAAGTAAATTAATTAAAAGAAATTATGATTTGTATTTCCTGGAATGTGCTGTTTTATTTTGCTTTATCCCTTGTATTTATACATTTTAAATGAAAAATCTCAAGCTTTGTCCAAAAACTTCTCATTGTATATATCTTCCCTTTTTTTAAATCCTTAACCTTCTGTTAGACTAATATTAAAATTCTTCAGACACAGAGTAGCAATGTTCATAATCTCCAGTTCATTATCTTAATTAGATCTGCCTTATATTATCCAACAGTTTATTCTCATACTTTAAAGGTGATCAGCCTTAGAAGGGAATGTGAGCAGAATTTAGTGAATTCTATTGTGGCAGCATTTCTCTGATCTCACTTTGGATCTTTCAGGTGCAATAATGATAATGCTGCTGGTGTAGTTAATTAAAAATTGCATTTGAATGGTATGAATATTCATTTTGGGGAATGAACACAGGATTAACTCAAGGGGGTAAAATGTCTGTAGTGGCCCAAGGATGTGATGTGAACCTGGATCCCCATTAAAACACAAATGAATAATTAAAAATGATGGATATTTAAAATCCTCCCACCCTGCAAACTATTAACAAAGTATTGCCTAGGTCAAGCCTATCTCCTAAGGTGGCAACAGACATTACTGTTCATCCTTCAGTAACAAATTATAAGACATATACTTGACATATGGCTCTGCCCCAGAGCTAATATGCAGTGCTAAATCTTCATTAAATAATTAAGAAGGGCTACTGGCTTTTTAAAATTCACGGATTAAAGTGTTGTATCTGTAAAATTCAGGTTGCTTTTAATAGCTTTCTGGGGAAGATCAAAATTACTTTCCCAGGAAGTGATTGTGACATCCAAGATGCTGTTGGGGAGGATGCAGACAAGAGCTGCTGAGACCTTTGATAATGAAGCTCTTTATACCCAAATCATCTCTCTGGCAAATCTGAGGACTTTATATTCAGGTCAAGAATGCTGAAAATGTATCTTTTCTTTATCTTGTTAATAGCACTACTGAAAATACCAAAGTGTTTTCCTTTTATTTCCCTAACATTTATTTGTTGTAATTTTTTCTGAATAAAAACCCCATCAAATAATGAACAGATTTTTAAAGTTTATCTGGTACTGCAGATGCTTAAAAAAATGGGACTACAAACTACAGATAAAGCCTCCTTGGTGTCAAAATGTTATGTCAAGTTTAATCGGCATTTGCCAGAGAATGTTTTGCTGGCTGTTAGCTAGTTACCAAGGGGATTCACAGGATGTACGTTCCGGAATAAAATGCTGTGTGAATAAACTGGCATCAGTTAAGGTAACTTGCATGCTGCTTTTGACTGGGGCACTGGGGTCCAGGCTTACTGTGCATTCAGAAATAAGGGCACTGATATGTCTCCTCTCCTTCCTCTTCCTGCATATGAGTTACTTCTTATTTCAAGTCTACTCTAGACATCTCACTGGGAAAGCCCAAATCCACTCATCACTTACCCCACACAGCACAGAATTTGTCCTTCCTTGTGCAAGCAGGGTCTCTTATTGGTCCAAGCTGCATCACCGAATAAAGTTGAGGCTTTTCACAGTAAGAATCCCTTCCTCCTATTCTTCTAAGTGAGGATAAATAAAACTAGAAGGATTCTGCTAAGTCACGTTTTCTCATACTGAAGAGGAGACATTGTCAGCCTTTCTCTAGGGAGGATGTAGCAGGGACCTATATAGTTTTTGAGTCAGTGGGGTAAAACAAATGAGTCCTGTCCTTGGCCTTGCAGGTGTGTGTATTCAAGAGGGCATCTTTTTTCCAGTCCCATGTGGTTCCTTTGGAGTTGAGCTATAATTTGAAAATAGTATCATAAGAGTAAATACGGGAAAGATTAAGAAGTAACAAAAATCTATTATCAGTATTTAATCTGATATTTAATTGTTATAAGCAGCATTATTTTCTGTATATTAGATAGAAGAAATGTGATAAAAAACTCTGAGTCATTGTGTCTAGATGCAGCATACAAAAGGCTACAAATCTTTGACTTCTGTGGGCATGTTTAAGGTTCCTAACCAGTGGTCAATAGTGTCATTGAAGATACTGTAGAGTACGCATGCCTGGTAGGCCTGATACAGCGACTACAGTGGACCTGCCCCCTCTAGATTTTTAACTAGTCGATTTACTCTGAATTGTCTTTGGTGTCTTAGTTTCCTTATACAGAGAAAATATCTGGGTGTTAGAACACTCAGCCCTTTATTAAATCAGATTCCTCAACATCTAAATGCTACCAGAGAGCTGCTTAAAAAAAATCTCTACCAAACCACATTAGTGCAAATGTATGCCATGTGCAAACTCTGCTGAACAGAATAACACGAGGACTTAATTTGGCCTGCTAATTAGACTTGAGAAGGAGATTGTGGCCAGACAGCAGCTGTGGGAAGAAAGAACGAACAAACTCAGACTTTTTGTTCATCTGGTCATGCTTTTCATCCTTGTTTAACTGTCTGGCAATTCTTGTGCATATATTGTATTTTTCTTTAAAATTTATCCTGCAAGTGAATGCAGATAGTGAGGAACTGCTGTTTCTTTCCTCCCCTATGGTTTCACACCCCTGTGAAGGCCAGGATTAAGGTGATAGGGTACCTGGCCTTGCGTTAGTGCCAGCTGTTTTCCTTGGGCTTTTTTTGGAGAAGAAATCACATCAATTTATTCATGGAATGTCATGGTGCTCGGTTCTGAGGAGGAGAATGCACTTGCCTTTTTACCATGCTTCTGTTTTCTGTATTTTTGTGGAGTCCAAGGGCCTATTATCTGATAGTTAATCCCACTGATAGTGTGATTTAATAAGAGGAAAGAATGATATGGCTGCATCCTGCCCATTATGCCCTTAGGAAGAGATATTTATTTGCTGTCAGATGTCACTGATGGAGCATTTGGCTTCCTTTCATCAAGTGACAATTGCAGTTTTAAGAGTACAGTGTAGAGTGCCACTTTAAAGCCAAACATCTCAATTCACAAGTGAGGGAAGGATAAAGTTGTGCAGCTGGAGGATGCTATTTCTTCTCGGCAGCTGTCATTGAAAAGGCATGTGAATGCTCTAGATGTCAGGTGTCCTAAATGCTCCATGCAGAGTTTGTCACGTGCCTGGTAATGTCATGTGACGTATTGGAAAGAAGTTTCTGTACACATTAAAATCCTTCTCTAGGCAAGCTTGCCCTGGAATTTACTGTACTGAAATTTTAGAAAATAAGGAATTAATGTGAGATCTGCAGCAAGCTGTCCATGTTTTACCAGAGTCACAGAGCCTTTTTATGTGACTCAGATGACAATGTTTGATTTCAGTAGAAAAATGTCCATTACAAGTCCTCTGCCCTTGCCCTAACTCCCCAAATCCATAGATGTACCTGCAAGATGACACATTCATCTTCTGAAGAAAAATGCATGCATGCAGTGGTGGCCATGAATTCAAATGGGGATAAAAGCATATTCCAATGTAAGACAAGACTTTACACTATAAGACTATAAACTGTAAGTTTTCCTTCTGTGCCTCTTCACCTTTTCTCTCCCTTTTTTACTGGGAGCAGACTTCATCAATGGGATAGAACAAATAAAACAGCTGAACAGCTGAAGCCATAAGGAATATCCAGGTCTTTTCACTTGATTCACACTCCTGTCTTCTTCTAACAGGTCCTTGCTTGGAGGAGTACAATGGTTGACAGTATGGCTGAAGTATGGAGGTACTTGGGACATCTGTCTACATGAAGAATCCCAAGTCTCAGGTGTGTGATTGATACATTAGGTACCTGAGATTGCCTGTGGAGTGTTTCCCAAGTTTGCATATAGTTTGGTATTCAGAAAGTAGACGGGTGCTGAGTTGCACTCATTTTGCCCCTGTCTTTCTGGAATGTATTCAATGTGATCTGTGCCTTATAGCCACTGCACTATCAATGTATAAAAGCACTTATTATGAATCAGTGAAGAAAAGCATGAACTTAGGAACTGTTTAGGTCTGATAGGTCTGGTGACAGCTGGGGACAGGAAAGGGTGAGATTTGAATCTTGTTTAGTGATATATTTGGCCTTGGACTCTGGTGTTAACATAAAGGTTTTCTGTAATGTCCTGTTCCTTTTTGATTGCCGCTGGTTGGCTTTCTCTGTGTACCAGTTCTGTCAGCTACTGAAATCAGAGTGTCTCTTCCTATTCCAGCTGGCATTTGCCAAAGTTATCTGATACAGAGCTGGATATACAGAAGAACACACTCTTTTGTTGTTATGTCAAGTGAAGATGTAACACTGGAAACATAGGGATGTTTGTTGATGCAGGGACCATTAGGCACTGAGTGCTGGAATTATGCTAAAAGAAGAAAGTCAGATGGGGAGAGAGGAGAAATCCCCACCTGCCAAACATCGCATCTTTATAGATGAGTGTAAAGAGTAAAAGGTAACATCTTCTTCTAATGCATTAGTGCCTCTGCACAAGGAATCCTTTGATAACACATGCCTGTGGTTCATTTAATTGATTTCTAGATGAAGATTATGAAAAAGTTATTTACAATATGCCTCACTGCATTGAGTTCATATCACATTTTATGAGTACTGGGCCTCACTATACCAGTCTCCCTTCTGTGCTCATGATCATCGGACATTTTGAGAGGTTAGGTCAAGGCCAACAAGGAGAGTGAGCTATGGAACTACCAGTAATGTCTTACTCATTTTGTATTGGAGATGGAAAAATCTGTGATTATTATGGATGACTGGAGTAATAATCTGCATGCAAGTCTCCTAAGAACTCATGATTTCACTTTGTGTCTCAATGGAATGCAATTGTTTTTTTGTTGCACATAGATACTTATTTGGGACATTTTCAAAGGCTGTTCTATACTTAATAATTCTTAATATAGTCATAATGATTGATAAATATTGCATTTAGATTTGAGCATAAGATTTGTTTTCCAATTTGTATGAATGGTAAAGAAATAATCTTAACAAATTGACTGCATATCTGGCCTTACAATATTCTGTGATACATTTGTATGGTATGTTGACTAAATGTGACTTCTAAGATGAAAGCATGGTTTGATTTCCATGGAAGAATAACAATGCCAGGAAGAAAGGAAATCAGAAATGTCAATCTTCAGAATATAATGAGAACAAGCTACATTTGTATTATTTCCTGTGCTTAAGTTTCATTACAGCTATTTTCCCAATGAATACATTGCATAGTATGCTATTTCCTCTTCTCATTACCATCTTTGTCATGGAGAGGAGATTATAGAATCTTAATGATTCGGTTGTTTCAGTTACTTAAACCTTTTTGATTGTCTCTGTATTTTGAATGACCTCTCTGTTTCACCTCTTCCCTAAAGTTACTGAATTTGAGAGTAGGAGTTGCTTTCAAATTAAATTACTCAACAAGAAAAAGAGCAAGGTAGTTCAGGTTGCTATTGTCACAATTACAGAGATTAGAGCAAAAACGAGAAAAATTAAAAGAAAGAAAAAGCACAGTCTGAATCTTCACTAGCTTTTCTCTGCAAAGCAGAGGAAACAATAGTAATTACTGTATGTGTGAGTCAAAGCTCACTGGAAGTGACAGGTCCCAACATACCAGTGCTAAAAAGATTGTTTAGGCTTCAGACACCATCAAATCATGGTAGTTCTGGTTTTGGGTAAAAAAATCAGGTCCAAAGCACTGATAATCACTAACACTGTGGTCTTTAAAAGTTTTGCCATCTTAAAAAATGTATAAATATGACTGATTACATGCATTTGAAATATTTCAGGAATGATAATTTATAAGACATTCGTATTCAAGTGAGAGGAGAACAGATCCCTCTACAATAAGATTCAAGGTGCTTATCAAATGATATGGATTGAAATGGACTGCAGACTGCTTGGGATCCATAGTCCCTGAACAAAAAATTGTGTTAAAAGTGCTTAGTAAAAAACAAAGGTTTGTACCAAGATGCAAAGTTGTTGCCACACAGTGTGACTGAATGTGTCCTGGCAGCCAAATAACTCTCACCATTTTTTAAATGGCATGACTGAGTAGTTTGTGATGCTTCAGAGACATCTGAGATACTCAACCAAGAGCAGTAAATGGTAAAAGCCAAGGTTAAGGATCCAGCACTTTCCAGTATCATTGAGACCCTGAATGTGTTCAACTGACCATTCTAAATGGTAAATGCACTTCACAGGCGTATGCCCTGTCCTTTATATAAAGTTTGTTTTCCTACAGTGGGCAGGGAGATTGCATGAGACACTCATGGAAAAGTGCACAAGCAACAAATATAGGGAAAGATTTTACCTGCAAAGAACTTTTAGAATGTGGGGTTGCTTTATTTACTCACATTCTCCAATCTTCATCTAAATAAATAAACTACTGTCATGGGACATGTTGCAGTAATGACAATAAGCTTTTATACTATTTCATTCTGAGAAATTTCAACAGATATAGTTTACCTGTCAGATGGATTTAAACTTGTATTGTCACTACCTTGCATTCTGCACCTATTGCTTTTGTATTGCAGTTCCATGCCTCAATAGACACTTTGATTGACTATATCTGCTACTTTGTTCACTTGAGTCTCCCCATAATCTGTATTATCAAACCCTTGATTTTAATACTAAAGCTCAACATGCGCTCCTACAATGATTATTAACTTACGGATATGGAAACCAAAATTATATTTTGCTTTCTATTCTCTCTCTTTTTTTTTTTTTTCTACGTATGTGCATGGTAGGCAGCAATCCACTTAGTTCAAGAGCTCAGCTTAATAAAGGAAGCCTTTCAGAAAGGTGTTGTGGGTACAGCTGCAGACATTTCCACAGGTTTGATTACCATGCTATACACAGCCGTAATAATAAACCTTGGCTACTCCTGGCTTGGCTATTATTTTAAATTCATAAGATCTGAATCCTAACTTTTAGCACAAAATACAAATGCAATTTAACAAGTCTTTTAAGCATGTAGTTGATCTTAAACACATTTTCTAAAAATGAATGTTAAATATTTTGCAGGGCTGAGGTTTTAAGACTTGAGTCTTAAAGCTTTAAGACTGATTTTTATCTGAAATGAACAAACCTCTCTACAATTCTTAATGTTTATTCCTCCTTTTCTTCTACTATTTGAAATAATTTCAAATAGGTTCAGCTTAGTTTCCCGAAGAAAGACGGCTAGTGAAATAATTGATAGATTAATATGTATGTGGACACACGTGTTTTACTGTTACTTTCTCTCATCTCCATACAACTACTGAATTTTTCAGCCTATTCCAATCAGTGTGAGAAAAAATAGTAATCTCAAAAATGAATTTTGAAACACTTTCCAAAATATATAGCTGGATGGAGACAGAAAAAATGTCTTTCTCTTGGCCCAAGGAAGACTCCAGTATGAGCACCTGATATCCAAAAATATACCATAGAACTCAACTGTAGGACCCAGATTTATAGGAAATCACCTCTACTGTTACTTTTATTTGTTGTTGTTGTTTGATTGGGTTCTAAGGATGAGTGGTTTTGGAAGGTGTTGGGGTGATGATAGCAGGTGTTTTCCATTTGGAGACTCTTAACAAAAACTAGACTATTTGAAGTTATTTCAGCCAAGTATGAAGAGATATATCAGTGGACTGTGCCTATGATATTACAATTTCTGGAAATAAATACTTTGCCAGGGATGATAAATGATAAGGACAGGGAATAAAAAGAAGCAAATGCAAAACTCGGTTAGGGAGTTACTTCACAGAATGAAGTTTCAGTTTTTTTTTCTTGCTGTGTGGGTTTGTTACTTAGTTCTTTTAATTTAAGAATCTTTTATTACTTAATAAAGGTTAATTATACCTCTTAATGCATGCCCCAATGCTGACTTCCAACCTGCCTTCTACTCTTTCAGCAAGAATATTAAAATACAGGGGGTCTAAGTAGATGACTGAAGGCTCTGCTGCAAGTGCCTGATTATATCTCCAGAGCCCAGTATTCTGAGCAAGCCTACTTGGTACCACTGTCAGTCTAATAAAATAGTCTTTCTGAGATTAAATTACTCTCAGCAAGTGACTTGAAACTGTAGTACATATTATAGGTATATCCTCAGTCAAGACAAGGATAACAATCTCTGATTCCACAATTTATACTTTCGGTGACGCCGTGGAATTTTGTCTCCTTTAAAAGAAGACAAAATGTCACTTCTAATCTGACAGAATACACTGGTTTATTGTGCTAGCTGCTGAATATAGGCTTTTAAATATGTAAAGTATAAGAAGTATGTACAGTATAAGAAACTTAACACTTTTTCTTTAAAGAAAGGTGATGGGTAAAGGAAGAATCCCATACACTGAAATGGAAACATAAACCAGAAACCATATATTTCACATTTTAATTCTTTTTGGGGTGTGCTAGCACCACAATTTTCTAATACATATTTTAAAACTAATTAAACTATATTGTTTATTTGTAGGCAGAATAAGATTCATTCACATTTCATCTTGAGGTCACTATGTCTTCTGATTTCAATATGCTTATGAACATCTAGTGAAACACAGAATTACATTTTAATGTCAGGAAAGCATAATCATGTCCAATAAAGCAAAGTAGTATACACTAGTCCTCTTTATGGGTTCCTTTAAAGTGGAGCTTTGCAAACTCCTAACAAGAAGACTAGAAAACAAGAAGGATATCAAAGAATCACTTAGAATAAACATTTTCTTTACCAAATTAATGTAAGGAAGTGGCATTTATAGCTGTTAATCTTATATTTCCATTCCCCCTAACTAAATTCAGTCATCTATTTAACTCACACTTCAGAATTTGCATTTGGGATTCATGGTAATAATAATCAAGTGAGATAAATCAAATTAATATCCTTGCAGATACAATTAGTTTAATAACTTTGCCATTTCCATTCCTTTTTCATCTGCAGTATCACAATTTGATAACTGCAGCAAACCAATGCCTCAGTGAACTTTTCTTTGTACCCAGCACACAGAGATTAGGATTTCTAATTTTATTGCTTAAATTGTCATATCTTGCGTTATGTAGCACCTTTATTGCAAAAGGAAGCTAGATGCTTTGATATAAAGATGAATGACATTTCTCAGAGTTGATACGTGTATGCACTTTTGGTGTGGAACAGAAATCTTTCTCACAGACACCAGTAGTATCATGCAATCATTAAAACAGAATGCCCAGAGAACCTGGATTAGCATATAATAGTTTTGCTGTGATCTTTGGGCTTCCAGGAAATACAGGACTTACACTTAAATGCGGATATATGAATACTCATGTATATTCAGGGATTTTGATGTTGATACTTATAGACTCTTGCTGAGAGCTGCTCTGTTTTTATAGCCTGAATATTTGGTCTTTAGGTGAATGGAATACAGATGGGCTGCAGAGGACAAATCTGCTTTTTAACCTAGGGCAGCTGAGCAGGACCATGGAAGTCCTGTTGCAACATTGTCAACACACTGCAGTTTCTATGCATTCTCTGTTCTGGAATTACTGGATACAATTCTGGATTTGAGCAAGGACAACTCCAACACTCTTCAAGATGACCTTCTTGAATTATGTGCCATGAAGAGCTTTTCTGTAATATTTTTTTATATTTCTCAGTATGAACCAAACATCAGTTGAATACATATGTATACGCAGAAATGCTCCCTTTAAGTGACCTTAAAGATCATCTGATTCCAATCTCCCCGCAGGAGACACCTCTCACTAGACCAGGTTACCCAATGCCCCATCCAAGCTGGCTTCAAACACTGCCAGGGATGTAGCAGCCACAGCTTCTCTGGGCAACCTGTGTCAGTATCTCACCACCCTCACAGTGAAGAACTTCTTCCTAATATCTACACTAAATCTACCTTCTGTATAAGCAGGTCAGTCTAAAGCCATTCCCTCTTGTCCTATCATTACATGACCCTTCTTCTTGGCTCTTTAGGTCGTGGAAGGCTGCTGTAAGGTCTCTCCTGAGATTTCCCTTCTCCAGTCTAAACAACCCCAAAGACTTACCCTGTGTAGCATGCCAGGCTTCCAGCAAGTAAACTGATATGGCTGTAACCCTGTTCATTCCTCACTGCTGTATCTGTTGAAGCCCAGCACCAACACTGGTTTCTTTTTTTTTTCCTTTTTTTTTGTTATTTTTTGTTATTTTTTTTTCTTTTTTTTACCCTGCATGACTGATATCTGTCTTTGCCATTCCATTTTCTGCAGAATGCGAGGACCCAAGTAGGATGTCCTTCTCAGCAGAAAGGACAGGTATCTGTGGGAGCTGTGCAGTAGTAATTGTTTTGGGTCAGCAATCTATTAACACTGGCAGTTTAAGACACTGTGTCCATAATTGTCCTATGTATGTTTACAGAAAAGATTAATATATACACATACAAACCTCTCAAGCTCATATGTGGGCTGGCTAATAGTTTACCAAGTGTTATCAGCTAGCTTAGTCCTCCCACTTATCCTTGTCCCTTCTGCTGAGTGTGCCTGGAGCAATTTGTAGTGGAAAGGTTATTCATATAATGAATAGGCAGGACTGTGGTCCTCAGGGCCATTTGAGGTGCACAAGAAGGGAACAATCCACTTGAGGGAAAGAATTTCAGTCCCTCACTTCATCCCAGACTTGTACATGACCTTGGTCAAATCTTATGTACTTTGCTTTTCACATATAGTCAGGCTCAGATCTGAAACGTGGCTGGCTCTGGGAGTGAAGTTGATGGATTTGGGTTAGGTGCCCAATATATGGGGAAATTTAAGCATCTCAGACAGGGATTCCTTTTGTTTATGCCTCCATGTCAACTTATTAGAACAGTTAATCAAATCCTTTTCTTCTTTGAGGGTACAGAGAAAGGCTAGGGAGAGAAATATTCCCCATCTTTTATATGGTGTTTGAGAAGTGAAAGCTTTCCATCCAGCAGTAGAAGACCTGGGTAGATAAATTTTGTAGGTATTTCCAAGTTTCTGTCTTGATAAAGCATAGCAAAGGCTCAAAATAAGTGGGAAAGTTAAAGTGATATAGAAGTTTGAACACACTGTGATTTTCTTGGAATTAATTTCAATATTTTTTCCTATGAGAACAGTCACAATTTATTACTTTTGGTGTACAAAAGGCTTTTTTTTAATTCAGCAGTGAAAGAGAGAGGGCATACAAAAATAGCATGCACACAAAATTGCATTACTTTTGATATGAATATGATTCCAGAAACACTTGAATGTTGCTGTGTTCACGTACACTGCTGAAACAGTTTTAGTTTCCTCGAGGCCCTCCTGAGGCTGCTCTGACAGGCTATTTAACTCTGCTGAGTTTGGTGACAGCTGAAGCTAAACACATTCAGCCTTTGCAGAAGAGTGTAAGCATACCAGTAATGAAAGAAGAGGAAAACAAAGAAGATTTGTAGATCCAAAAAAAAAAAAAAAAAAAAAAAAAAAAAAAAAAAAAAAAAATCCACTGTTTAGGATTTTTTTAAAGGATCATTAATATTGTGGTTAAAGTTTCTCAGGACTTCTGGGTCTTCCTTTGCCAGATCCTCTTTCCTGTCTTTGGTTGTGCAGGCATTTTGCTACTTTTGTTGGTGTTGCTTGTAAAATCCAGTTTTAGACATCTCCTCTTCCTGTCCTTCTTCTGAGTTGTTTCTGTTCTCCATTCCTTCTTTAATTTGACGCTTAAAATTACTAAGAGTTAACGGCTCAGGCAGGGACTTCCATTAGGTTGCTGGGGAAAGACATTCAAGGCCCCGAGGACTTGTGTCTGGCTCTCAGGCAGGGTCTCTTTTTGCATAAATTTATTCCCTATTGAAAATAACAGTCATAAACAGAGTTCATAAATTAGTGATAATTCATAATTCTAACTGAAAAAATAATTATCCACAAGATCACACAAGACCAAGAATTAAAATATGAAGAGTTTTCAAAGCTCTCTGTAAGTTGGTGGTTGACCCTTGAATGAACTCCAGGAATGTCTATGACTGGCTCCCCTCAAGATCAAATACTACACTTATTTGATAAAATAAGTTTTGTGAATGCATCTTGACTTTACAAGTGTTTCAAAGCTTTAAGATATAAAAATTTTTACATGAGAGGAAAAAATAACATAACTGAATTACATTGGACACTGAATTTCTCTTGCCCTGATGGAGTGTGGCTTAAACAAGTTACACTGTTCCCCAAAAGGTAATAATACATGTTCACTGCTTCACACTGTGTGATCATTCAATGTAATACATGTTCAAAAATGAGGAATGGCTTCATTGGTAGCTCAAATTTTTCCTGAAGAGGTTCAAATCCATATGCTCCTTTCATTTGACCCCATGTGAACTTATTGATCTATATACAGCCATCTTTGAGCCTCAGTGGCCTGAGAACATCAAGTGAGTCAATATGAAATTTATTTTTATTAGGATGTCACTCTTTTGGGACTTCTCTAAATGACTTTCCTACATATTTGACATTGTCTAAGAGGAAGGATATTTGAACAGTTACTCTGGATTGTCTAGCACAAGATAGCTACTTACATGTTATAACTTGATGTTAGAGCTGAGCTTTTTGATTTGGAAACAGTCACTGAAATTACTGTGTGTGACAGTCACTGTCTCTTAAGGCAAATGAGAGCAGTGAAGTGAAAACAGGTATTAAGTGGCAACTGATACAATGGGTTTGCTATTGTAAACACTGGTAACGGATCTTGGCAGCCTCTATTTTCTGGAAAGCAGTCTCAGAACCTGAGGAATCTAATGAACAGATAAGAGAATCAGCAGCCAAGAGAAAAACAAGCAGAAGGGACCAGAAAAAAGAGAGATGGCTGAAGGAAAGCCAAAGGGAAAAAAAGGATCTTTGGGGGTAGAATGATTGTTAAAAAGACAGATTTAGAATAATGGAAGAAGGAAAAAGAACCCCAAACCAAGCATTCTATTATTCCTATCATATCAGGGGTTTATGCTTGTTCCCAGTAAAGAAAATGTGTTGTACTGGAGCAATCACAGACTTTCTCATCTATTTATCCCCATAACAAAACAATTGAGAAAACCCCAAATATCTGGTTAACTATGTGGACAAGAAGAATAAGGATATAAAAGAGAGAACAATATTTCCAGCTGTGGAATTTTCTAGATAAGCAGTGAAATGTGTTGTTCAGCTGAGTTTTGCATAAGAAATACATTTATGTTGCATTTCTAATGCAAATTGCCTGTATTTTACATGGACAGAATGAATCCTTGCTGGCTTGATCTTCAGCTTTTCAAATCAATAGAAAGACTCTAATGTATTTTCAATAGACTTTGGAGCAGGCCCTTCCTCCCATGCACTCAAAATGATTTACAATCAATTTATGGCAAGAATACACTTCAGAAAGCCTGAAATCTACAAATATGCAGTTTCATGGGGAAGCTAGCATCAATCGCCTAAAAATAGTTTCAATTTCAATATACTGATCCAGATGCTCGCCTGTGAAGAATTTACTCTGTGCATATGCTATCTAGCTTTTAGTGGCTTGAGCAAAAGAGGCAGAAGACTATGTTTAAGGAAGAGATGACAAGTGCCTCTTTTTATCAAATGTTCTCTGCACCAAAATGGAAATACTCAAGGAGTTCATTTTGATGACATGCTATTTCTTCCCCCCCAGTAACTTGTCAGGCAACTGATTCCAGAATTGTTATAGAGAAATGGATCAGCCACTTGCATTCGTACAGACAGTCTGTTCTATATGGTCTGTTCTATGTGGTCTGTTCTAATGCAGTGGCTTGCTTTTTATCCCCCTGGCTATACCTGTACCTTATGAGTTGGGGTGTTTTGTAGCTCCTGGCTGTGGAGGCATGCACCAGCATGTCCCTGCTCCTTGCTGAGCTAAAACCTAGAAGAAATACCTTCCTCCATTTGTGCCTCATGCTCATGCAAAAAAACCATAAATGAATAATTCACATGCAGTGGCTGGAAGGGGAGACACAGTTTACACTAAGAGATCCACCAATCTGAGCAACCAGGGGATGAGGAGAGATGTTTTTCTGAGTTTACGCCCCCAGTGATATAGACTTATAACACTAAATTGGGGAATAGGGCATATATGTTAACCCCTCAGTCTTCCCAGTATTTAGAAAGGGGGGAGAGCCTGAAAGAGTCAATGAGCAGGATGAACTAATAGAAAAAGAAGCAAATCCAAAAAGGCACAGAATATTTTGCAGTTCAAAAATAGGGTAAGGCAAGATGATTAGGAAAGATTTATCACTCTGAGGGAGCAGAGGGGGGAGTAGAGAAAGGACAATAGGCAGTTCAGAGTTAAAACCAACCTGGAGCAGTTTGTGAATAGAAGAGGAGAAAATGGGTGAGGATGAAGGATTAGTATTCTGCCTTAGCAGCTGATAATTTACTGTTTAGCATCTGACTCCTTGCAGTGTGAAATAATGGAATTTGGGGAGTCCTGATTGGGGTTGAAAGGTGTCATGGGAGTCTTGTGTTCCAACAGTGCTTTTGTTTGCTGTGTGAGTTAAAGCACATTGAATCAAATCCGTGGTTTTGATGGGACAGCAGGAAAACTGGTGGAGATACTGATTAAAAGGTCCCTGGCAGATTTAACTATTCCATATTTAGTACTGTAATAAAATTGCAATCAACCTCGTAACACCTTTACAGAGAACCTAGCTCAGGGATGAACAGGCAAAAGGACAAAAGTCTTGGTACACAACTAACAATCTGTGTTAGTCAAACAGTTAATCCTAAGGTAGTCATGAGACAGAACAATGCTGGAAATCCTACCCTGCTAAAGCAACAGCAAAGCTCTGGACAGAGTCATCCCCACCATTGTGAAATGCCTGCCATGAGGGCTTGGCATCATGAGTATTTGAGCAGATTCTTTTGTATCAGACCTCTAGAAGGCAACTCTGTCGATCAAGGAGGATGCCCAGAATGATGATGATGAGATTTGTGGTGAAGATACTGTACGCTCACTTGGGTACTTGACAGTGCAGCCAGCAAGAAAGCTGTATTCTGGAAACCAATGCAGTGACCATTTTATCCCTTGCAAATGATAGGAAAATACTATTGTCCTCCTTTTATTTTGTTGATATAAACTCAGGATTTCTGAACAGTTTCAACCCAACAAAAATAAAGCTGGAATATACCCAGAGTATACCACTGCAAAAAACTGCCAGCATCCTATTGCTATAGACAGGGATCTCATTGAGTCAGTGGAGAACAGAGCCAGCACCTGGTGTGCATGCACCTGCCAGCAAGGGCTTCCTAGGATGACTTCCTTCTTTCTCTCTCTGTTTTAAAGCACTCCCCACCATGTCCACCAACTGTTGATTAAGAATTGTCACTGTTTACAGCCTCATCCCTCCAGACTGTGGAAGAAGTATATGAGGAGATTGCTTCCAGCCCACAGGCTGGGTGCACCCTGGCATTTGCAAACTCCTGCTGTACAATTGCAACCTCCCAAGAATACAAAATGTTGCATAGGGCTGAGGTCTTAGTGGGACTACACGGAGATTGCAGCTTGGTCTGTGAAAGGAATAGAGACAGATACATAAAAAATAAAATGTTGAGGGAATAACTGTGCATTTATACAAAGTGAGGCTTTTTCTGAGTATCCTTTCTTTCACCAGAGTAAGACTTTTAACGTACTGTTCTTAAGTCAGCAAGAGCATAACACCTGGGAAAGAAATACATTGGAAAAGAATTCTTTTCCCTATCATTTTTGCTCTTATTTTTACATCCCATTTCATCCCTAAATCTGTTGCTTCTAGGCAGTGAATCCTGGCATACTCTGCTTCACAAATGCATGTTTAGATACTGATAGTTCAGCTCTGGACTCTTCTTTTCTTCCAGACCAGATGTTCTACTTCTTCCTGGTAATGGTTAACATGGCGCTGCCTCATTATACACCTCTCTCTGGAAATTATGCCAGTGCTACTTCAGCATCAGCCAAGAGCTATGCAGAATCAATGAGACAGCTGGCTCCCTCCCCAGGGATGAAAGGCTTTGTCTTTTGGATTCAGTCAGTCACTGTGAGCTGATATCCAGGATGCCGTGAATGATTTTTTGTACACAGGTGAGAACAAAAGAGCTTTGAAAACCTACTTCAATATAATCTGGGGATGTGGGGCTCAGTTGATTAAAAAAGAAGAAAGTACACATACACAGTCCAGTTGCATTTTCATCTTAATTGATTTTTGTATGAGATGGAGAAGTGAATTTTGTTGAACAAAAGTGTTCATAGAAATCTTTTCTTTACATACCATTAAGTAAGTAGATTTTTGCATGAACAACAGCTGTGTTGTGTTTGCAAAAATCAAATAATTCCCTTATAAAGCTCACAAAGTGTAAATTGATCTCTTTGATCTTGACCGCAACATATGCTAATCCTCAAATATCCAGGGAAGAAGGGAATGAGATAATGCAAACAAAACAAACACCTGGTTAATAGAAAGCATTTGTAAACTCGGGCTCAAGCTAGTCCAGTCTGTAGTTAGTATATTTATTTTGGGGAAAAAAAATATGAGAAAAAGAAAGTTAAGACTTTGAAAGGAGAGTTTAAACAGAAAGAATTTGGGTTTATTCTATGAAGTCTAATTAAGCCTCAAGTTGGAAAATTCTCCTGAAAATAAATGAGAATGGACTGCACTCTATTTTCTTTCTACAGTGTGTATACCTGCTTTCACAGAGGAACTTGACAAAACCCATCCAGAGTAAAGCAGTCCATTTCTACAAACACTGTATAACTAAAGCAGACTGTAGGACTCTCAAGGTCATCCCTAGCCTATGACACTGCCTTGCTGATTTACTCTGTATTTTTTACTACATTCCTTTACCTTTGACACTGTATTTAATTTAGGACTAGAAGTTTAGGGACTGTTTTTTGTTGCAACTTGAAAGTTTCTCAGTCATGCTGGATGGTGCCAGAAACAAACCTTAATCACAGCCATTATCCTTCCAAGGCAGTTGATCCTCCAGTGTAATAACTAGAGATGTTTCCAGTGCCTCTCTCTGCCAGGACTGCTTGGAATAGCATATAACTACGCCCTGTCTTTGCTGAGTTTGTTGAAAACAGCGTTAACACCTGATTTTAAACACACTCCTTAGTTTCACCTCACGGGTTTAATTTTTCTTGGATGGCAAGCCTCCAGGCCTGCAAAACTCAGTGAAAAACAAATGAAAGTGAAAGGTACCAATGAAAACCAGGCACCTGCCATCTTTTTCATGAGGAATTGCACTAGCTGTGTGATTGCTGACAGACATCTCTCTGTGTTTCTTTTTCTTCTCCCTTTGGTATTCAAAGTGAGCACTAGTTTGGCTGAATAGAAAGAAGTACAGCTGAGTCACGTGCCTTCAAAGAGGCTGCAGAAAAAGACCTGAAAACATATTAATACAGCAGACATCTTTCATGATAGTTTTTATATGTCCTGTAGAGATCATGCCTGGCAGAGAGAGCTATTTCCCTTAAAGAAAAGTGCTGTAGTTGATTTTTCTTTCATGTCTGGATTATATTTCAATTTCTTTTACTTTGCTTAATCAAAGCCAGCTTTTTTTGGGGGGGTTGGAACTAGATGATCTTAAGGTTCTTTCCAACCCTAACTGTTCTATTCTATGATTTTCATCTCAAAAAATAAAGGAAACTGAAATATCAAGAAAAAAAATATGATCATAATTAATTGAAGTCAAGATTTGTCAATTCCTTGTAAATATACAGGTTGTCTGTATGCCCATGGTGCTTTTTATCTCAATCCTCTTAAAAAAAAAAAAAATAAAAATTAAACTTTACAACATTCTTGTGAGGCAGATAAATCTTTTCATAAAAGGATTGTTTCACCCTTTACTGAGATACAGTCACCTCTAGGGTAAAACACTACGGTTGTTTAACTGCCTGTAGCCACACAGCACAAGAAGTGAGGGAAAAGGAAATGAAAACCATCCCATCCAATTTAATTTTAAGGAGAAAATAGATAGGTGGAATGTGAGGTTCATAGCTGGGATTTCACCAGAGTAGAGGAAATAGCATACCAAAGAGGAAAGTGGCACAGACTGCAAGTAGGTGTCAAACTCATGAGTTTACACTTTATGTGGGAGACAGAATCCTCTGCAGATCATTGCTCCTCACATTGTCCTGCAATATCAACCCAAGAATTAGTGTTAGAGAGAAGGACTCAAGCTTCTAAATTGCCATTTTTCCTTCCTGAGGAATCTGGGTACTCCTTAGAGGTTTGCTATGCAAATACCAGCTGTGCATCACTGATGAGTTAAGATGTGCAAGGTGGCAGGTTGAAGCAGATGTTTGAAAATGGTATAGCAGAAAATTACCAGGGAAAAGGTTGTCTACCAAAAAGGTTTATTCACTTTCCCTAGAGCCTCACAACACGTATCTGCCTGTTTATCCATTGTTCTGTAGTGCTGGAAATGTTTAGATGTCTTAGAATCATTTGCACAAATTTCCCCATCTGGGAATGGGCTCTTGCGCTCGAGGATGGAGAAATGAGAAATGACATTTTACAGCTGCGAAGAGGCCCAAAGATGTAAGTAGCAGCAAAAGTATGAGTAGCAGCAATGTGTACAAGGGTATATAGTTTGGCCATGTTTCGTTGAAATGGAAGAAGCTGGAAGGATGGAAGATAAAGGCAAAGAATAAACACTTGTTGTATTTGGGCTGTGCTTGCCTTTCTTGACAGTTACCGTGAAGGTGTGGCTGCAGAGCAGTTACTTGATACTGCAAAAGGGAGAAATAGATGTGTCCATAAGCAGGATCTCTCTGATGAGGAGGGCTGGATTGGTGGCAATGAAGTGGGAGGGTGCAAGAGAGCAGAAACAACCAAAGAAACCCTGCCACTATTAGAACCAGAAGTGTTTGATTAAAAGAAAACCAAATTCTGTTCTTGTGAAAGGGAAGTGAGGAGGCAAAATATTTTATTCTTACTTGTATCCTTTTCTTCCACTGGATGTGTACATGCTTCTTTATCCTTGAATGGTATATTCCTTCAGTAAGTGGTTAAAGCAGTGTTTTGCACACATAGAATGAAGGATGAAACCTGTTAATGGAAACTCCACTTTGTACCTTTTCTTTTTTATTCAGTTTGAAAGGAAACCAAATGACTTTTTCTGTAAATGATTTATCAGGAACCACAACAGCAATATAGAGCTCAAATGACCTCTTTTTCTGCACATCTCTTCTATAAATTGTGCATTTATTCCTAACTTCCCCTGGTAAACCTAGCAATCTGCTGTACTGTTGATGGGTGACTTTCATGCTGCCATGTCAAGTTAGAGCTATTTCCAAGCTAACCCAGGACATTCCTGTTATGTTAGGAAGTCTGTGGGGCTGTGGGGGACCCTGATGAAGGTGTGCGTTGATTGCACATGTGGCTTCTATTTGTTCTCAGCTAGGGGAAATTATTTTAAACAGCATTGTGTGCCTTGCTTTGTATTGATAGGGCATAAAAGCTGTCAAATGTTCTGCAGTTTAAAGAGGACAACAGCACTGGTAACTGTGGAGATTTCAAAGAGGTATTGATTTCTGTGTAACATAGAGAAGAACCAGTGTTACTTTTTTCTGGTCAAAAGAAGTGGGAACTGAAGTACCCATTGGATGAAGAAAGTAAAGACCCTTGAAAATCCAGGCCCAAAAATGTTGACTTAGTCAGTCTGTGTGCTGCAGAGGAACATTCAGCTGGGAGCCATGTCAGCAACTCCCAGGGAAGTGCTGCTAACTGCCCTGATCCAAAGTCAGTCCTGTGACAACAGAACATGGGGATGGCTAGCTCTGACTCCACTTCAGCAAAGCAAACAGAGCTAGAAGAAGCAATGGCCAACTTGCCTTCCAAAGATCAGCAGTGAAGGCCTTCACCTTCCCTACAAAGTGAGAAGCAGACTGAGATTTTCCAGGAGAAAGGGATGAGAGGGAATGAACAGTTTCTATTCAGAATGGAACAGAGATGTGGCCTTTAAGCAGAGACAACACCACGTTTAAATGGTAGAGTGTCCAAGATGTACAGTTTTCACAGGACTGCCAAAACTTGGAAGCTAAAGATGTGAAAAATTATGTGTGCCTGTTATTCAGTTTCAGTTTTATATACTGGAAATTAGTGATGATACCATAGCCATGGAAAGGTCTCCAACAACTAGCAGTGTAAAAAAGAATAACCTAGCAGTCTATTTCATAAATGCCAAGTTCTATCATACTATTCTGTAACAGATAGATAGAATACTTGTGTTGAGTCCATGATCTAATGCTCAGAGAGGGTTCTCAAAATCCAGCAGCTGAGACAGTGAGAAAGGAGTCAGTTCTCTGCATGAAAAAACCAAAATGATTTCAATGGAGTTTTGCAGAACAGACCAAGCTGGTATCTTCTACAGTTTAGTCAAGTGATGCCTGGACCCAGTGTGAATCAAATCTTCTCACAATTTCTTTGATGTATATTCCTATCTCCTTCGCTGCTTTCCTACTGTGTGAGCTTCTTTATCTTCTACTCTGTCTGGTACTTTGCTTGCTTTCTCTTTAGAGAGAGAGAGGAAAATGGTCTGAGGACTTATTACTTTATCCCCAAGGCAACACTGGAATGAAGACAAGGGGCATCATTTTTGAAAGTCAGTAAAATGATGGGATGCAATGAGAAATACACTCAGGGAATGCCAGCTAATGCTCACAGCCCTCTCAAGATAGTTGTAGCACAGAGCATCTTGCATCTGTCAGAACCAATAATCCTGAAATCATTATGTTACTTAACAAATAAAGAGTTTATAGCTATGCATATTTTACTATATGCTCAAGAAATAATGCAGAAAGAAGTAATGCAAAGGCAAATGAAATTTCTGATTAATATCAATAAAAAAATAAAAAAGTTAAATAGGACTGTGGATAACCTGAGTTGTTATTTCATATGAGCATCACTTACTTGGGATAACCAGGACTCCCTTTTAAAAAAGCTCTTCTGAAGCATGTTGACCAAGTATTACTTTATTAGGAGTTTTATAGGTCACTTGTTACTACTTAGTTTTTCCTATGTAATCACACACCTACTCAGGGAAGCCAAACAGGCACTGTGTTCAAAGGGTGAAATATGGAAGAATGCTGTAATTTGGTAGCCTGGACCCTAAAGCAAAAAAGCTCAGCAGAGTCACACTCGCTATGTTCAGGACAGAATGTCTTACATCTACGCAAAGTGTCCTGGGTTCAGCAGTAGCAGTCATTTTTCTCCTTCTCAGTAGCTGGTGCAGTGCTGTGTTTTTGACTTTCAGCCTGGGAACAGTGCTGATAACACCAGTGTTTTTAGTTGCTGCTCAGTAATGTTTACTCTGACCAAGGACTTTCTGACCCTCATGCTCTGCCAGGGAGGAGGGGAAGCAGTTGTATTCTCTTCCCTTGTTATTTCCCTTATCATTATTATTATTGGTGGTAGCAGTAGTGGTTTGTATTATACCTTAGTTACTGGACTGTTCTTATCTCAACCCGTGAGAGTTGCATTCTTCCGATTCTCCTCCCCATCCTTATGGGATTGGGGGAGAGAAAGGGGGGGGGAGTGATCTAACGGCTGTGTGGTACTGAGTTACCAGCTGAGCTTAAACCACGACACAAAGATAGCCAAGGGGTATTTCAGATCATTTCTAAATTGGCAGCACCATTGGAAGCTAGGGGATAAAAAGAACGTAGGTTTCAGTCCTGTGAAGGACAAAAAGGGTCTCATCACCCTTTTGGTACAGCACAGAAGTAGCTAACTGACACAATTAATATATTTTCTATAAGGTGCAAGTGCTGGTGACATTTCTGTGTTTTCTTCCTATTATTATTCAGAGCCACACTACCCAGCAGCTGCATCTTTCAGAGAGTCCAGCTGAGGCTCAGCACTATGAGCTAATCTCACTGCGCCTTCAGGCATAATTTTAGCTAGCATCGCTCATTCTTTTAGCTTAGCTAAAACAGAAGACTTGTCTTTGGAGTCTGGCTCGCCTGTTTTATATGGGCAGGAACATGCAGGCAAACTTAGACTCATGAAGAGCTACATGACTAAGTGACAGGATCTGCACACAGTGAAGCACCTGCTACAGGATGAAAAGGAGAGGGGCATGTTTCAGTCAGACTTTGCAGCTCTGAGGTTTGAGTAGAGGTGGGCAAGAGAAAAGAGCAGTCTGCATGCTGCCCTAGGCAGCCTGTATCCCCAGTTAGAATTTTGCATCCTGGCAGTTCTTCTCCTGTGTCCATTCCCCACTCATTTGCTCACACAGCTGCTTGATTGAGCTTACCTGCCAATGCCTCACATTTTTACCATTGAGCTATCTAGGAGGCAATACTACCATTTACAAAACTTTGCTTATTCCAAAGATATTTAAAGTATATTTCACTACTTTTTTTTACTTTTACTTTGTCACTCTTACTCTCCTACTGCTTACTACTCTTGCTCTTCTCTTTGATTAGAATTTAAGTGAAATTCAGGCAAACACCACAGTAGCAGCCCCTGTAGCAAGATTTTGAACTACATCTTAACCATTGTGCTCACCTGCCAGTTCCCTAAGGCTTTCTTCAGTATCCTAGCATAACTTTTTAACATGGTTCCACAGAACTTCAAACTCCAAGCCAACATCTCTCCTCACTACCAGCATCATTGGAGACATAATGCGCATCCAGCCACATCTTTTGCTAAGCCACCAACACCCTTCTACATGCTGGCCTATCAGTAGTAGTGGATTGAATGACTTGGGGTTTTGGGAACATGGAACAAACTCTTGCCCCTTGATTTCTCACAGCTTTCTCGATGGCTGCTTTTGCAGTGTGCTCTGATGAACAGGCAATGTTTTTATAAGGGCATACAGTGGCAGACACTTTCCTACTACTCACTAGCTCTTTAAGCAGTTTGGCAGCAATTCCATACATGTTCTAGTCTTTTCATTCACTTTTTTTACCCTGTTTCTCCTTGAGTAATGTCACTTTCATAGAGTCTTTCACTAGCAGCTCATCTAGCATCAGCTGATACACAGTAGTACAATATTTCCATTTTCAAGAACCCATTGCTGCACATAATAAGAATCCTTTCATCACACAGCATTCTCTTTCATCTTTGTCAGTCATTGATTCCAGTCCAGTGATCTTTTCACTTCTCTTTACAATGACCTTGTTTACAATCATAGACCATCCCTTGCTTTCATCTCACTTACCTCATCCATTTCTAATCTCTTCCCTTGCAAGGACAGTGTTACATCACATCACTGCATTGTCACCTCTTTATTTGGAACTGATCTTATATCTCTCTTTTCTTTTCCTTTCACACCTGCACAGTGGTACCTACAGTAGGATCATAGGTTCATAGAGTACACATCCCTCTTTTCTTGGGTCTCCATAGCTGAATGCAGTACTCCATATGGGCTCTTGTGATAGCAGAATAAAGAGGGAGAATAACCTCCTTCTACCTGCTGGTCATGCTTCTTTTGATGCAGCCCAGGATATGGTTGGCTTCTGGGCTGCAAGAGCACACTGATGGCTCATGTGGAGCTTCTCATCAGCCAACTCCTCAAGTCCTTGCCCTCAGGTCTACTCTCAATCCAGCCTCTGCTCAGCTGTATTTGTGCTTGGGATTGGCCTGACCCAGGTGTAGGACCTTGCACTCGGTTTGGCTGAACTTCATGAAGTTGGCATTGGCCCACCTCTCAAGCATGTCAAGATCCTTCCGCATAGCTCCCCTTCCTTCCAGCATTTTGACCGCACCACCCGGCTTGGTGTTTGTCAAGCTTCCCAACTGAAAAATTCAGAATCTTGGCACTTCTCCCAGTGAGAAAGCACAAAGTTAGGACAAGTGAAGCTCAGCCTCTGTCATACTGCTGTTGCAGATTATTGTTACAGTTTTTGCTCCAGTGAGATTCTTTCACATTCCTTTGCAATGATTTCTCAAACATGCCAGTTCAATTTTATCTAAGTACTGAATACAGCTGTGACTTCTTACTTTTCCTTTCAGTCATAAGCTCTATGTCACACATTTTTGTGTGGCAAAAAGGAGATTTCTGACTGAAGAGCAGCTCAGCATGTTTTTCCTGTAATTAACACAGGAGAAAACTCAAATCTTGGTTCAGAAATGCTTGAATGGTTTCAAACACAGGGATGTTCTGACAGCTGGGTATCCAGTGGGAATTTTGGATAAGAAATAGATAGAAATGGGGTAAGTTTTCATTGGGTCTTTGCTAATGAGGACAATGGATGAGTGAAGCAGGCAGCATATTACTCAGCCAAATGGTACACAGGTCTTTTATTTGTAAGCTTGCTTATTAGCAGCAGTAAAACTTGAAGGAGCATTGCCAGCAGAGCTACACGGTGAATATTAATCTCTCTGGAAGAGGACAAGTGCTATCTAAATTTCTGTTGCTGCTCCAGCACACTGATTTTTGCACTGTTCAGGCTGTTTATCATGGTGTTCATTTAGTTTGATGCCCACTAGGCATCTTAGTCTAAGAGAACATGAAAGATCTAAAACAGAAATCCAGAAATTAGGGACTTCCAGATACTGGTTTGCTGTACAGTCAAAGGTGGCATCTTGAGTAGGTGTATGACTAAACTGCTCACCCACTTAAATCTTTGTTTTAAACACTGAATGGGAAATTGTTTTGCATAGACTTGTAATGGCAAAGGTATCCCTGAAGTCTTTGTGTATTAGATTATCAATTTATTTTTAACTGGGTGGCTGAGGTGTGATTTTCCTCAGAATAGATCACAGTTCCAGGTAGCTTATAAAAAAGCTGCTTGTTTACATAAAGCAGCATGTGGACAATTCCACTGCTGAAAGCACTTCATCTGTGTTTGAAAATAACTACTTCTCCCCGACAGTAAATGTTCCTGGTTCATTCCATATATACGTGTGTTAATATTATGTTGTCTCCTGTATCTGAGCCAGAGCTTTACATTATCCTGTAGCTGATGACTACTTAACATTCATAGGGAGAAAAAGCAAAAGGCTTTGAACTTTGACCTTCAAAAGCGATTTCAGGTTGGTATCAGGGTTTGTTGTGGGTTCTTTTTTGTTTGTTTTGTTTTTGGGGTTTTTTTTTTACAAACCAGCTTCTGATTTTGACCATTAATGAATTTGGATGATATAACTGGAAGTAAAGTCAAGTAAAGGGTTGCCCAGATGTAATTTAAATTCCAGCAAGTTAGAGAACACAAGAAATGGGTTTAATTCTAACCGCTTGTCTGAAAAACAGGATCTAATCTCTGTTGCCCCTGCTTCTTCAACCAATAGGGAAAGATGGCATCTTCAAAATGCCACATGCTGTCACTAAAGTAGGTGCTTAATTGGTGCCAAGAAGCTAAATCAAATATCAAAGTACTCAAAGCCCTCTGGAGTTTCCTACCCTGGTCCTTTGACTGTTATGTCTAGGCAAGTAGTGAAGTCTACTGATGAAATTATTGGTGGTTTCACGTAAGTGTGATGAATCGCTGTTAGCAATGATAGCTATGAAAATACTGCCCAAACTAGATCTGTTTTGTGTGTTTGGCTGTCTGTACGTATTAACACTCTTTAAGAGTGAAGGATCAACTGAGCAATCCTTGTGAGAGTAAATGCTCCTGGTTCATGCCCAAAGTGCACAGGGAAATGTTAAGAATATGAAGCATTTTGCTTTGTACTGCAAGCTCAACAATACCTTTGGAAATTTCATCCTTAACAGCATCTATTGGCAAAAGGATATATCAAGTTACTTCTTTGAACAAGGACAAACCATAGTTTAACCTTAAGACTGGTGCTAGTCTTAACTTTATGTTGAATAAACTAAAGCTTATTTTTCTGCCGAGGTTAGAGCATAATCAAGCCCTTACATTTTTCAACTTGCAAATCCTTTGTGTAATCAAGCTTCTCTGCTTCAGTCTTGCTATGAGAATGAGTTGTTTAATATTTGTGAATCTCTGTACACACTGAATAGTAACACATATGAACAACTTTCACTGTATTTAAGGTCTGCTAAAGTACTAGCGTATCACAAACATAAATATGTGGAAAGCTGTCAGTTGTGGCTGCAGCTGCATCCTGAAGGCTATGTTTTCCCACAAATTACCTCTGCAGAGGATTCTGCGTTTTCCATAAATAGGTAAATAAATAAAATCCAGGTGGTACTATAGTTAATCTGAAGTGTAGATACAATTTTGTTCGTAGTACATTTGCTCAGTCAGCAGGATTATAGAAAGGTGCTGTGTCAGGGACGATAGATAATGGTCCATGGTGAAACACACAAAGATAGAAAAGTACTGTTTGTCCTCTGGCTCCTCCCTGGAGAATCCTGCTTTGGCTGTTCTCTGGAAAGTCCAGCTTTAGTTCCTCCCTGGGAAGTTCCGCTTTGGAACTCCCTGGAAAAGTCTTGACCCTTGGAGACCTTTCTAGATAACGCTAGCCGCTTCTTCCAACATAGGCTGGCCCCCTGCGTCAGAATGCGTGCGCATTTTTGCCAGTATAAAAGCCTGAGCCTCATGCGATGTGGAGGAAGAACTTCGTGCCATCCAGGTCAACGTTGCCTTCACAGGGATGCCAGCTATGGTAGAGCCTGTCTTCTTGCACTGCGATGACGATCCTCGGAGCTGGCTTCCTGATTGTCTTCACAGGGTCCTTGGGGATGGTAAGGTGTATTCTCTTCAGAAATACCCTTTACTGTATCTGTTACTATCTCTATATTTTCCTACATTAATAAACTACTTGAGAGTTCTCTATTTGTCTCTCGTTTTCTCTCACCTAGAATCCTCAAACTCTGGAATAGATGCCTGACCTTCCTTTGCTAGAAGTCTTACGGGTTTACAGAGTTATCCGTGCAGTGTCCTGAAGAGGCAGAAATATTACAGAAACTACAGCAGCTGGGTAGAGCAAATAGCATGAAACCAATGTTGTCTGGGAATCTTACATTTTACAGCACCTCAGGAAAACATGATATAATTTGTTCATACATGGACTGTTTTGTAGTGAAGACTTCTTCAAACACTTGGTTTCAGTTATCTTACATAGTTGTACATGTCCATACCTGCTAGACACAGCTGGTCACATGCCTGCAGGAATATAAACTGTGGCTCTGAAAACATTTAAATATGGGCCTAATTTAAAGAGTGCCAATAGTACCATCGATGCACGGTACTGCTTAAGTGAGCAGAATTAAAGCAGGTGCTTCCACCATGGTGAGCACATGGCGCTTGCCTTGGCGAGTTGGTGGGAGTGTGATGTAGTCGATTTGCCAGGCTT
>JASSUY010027556.1:0-27074 GCA_032466535.1 Forpus xanthops | reverse complement strand
GCCCTCCTCTGGACTTGTTCCAACAGTTCCATGTCCTTTTTATGTTGAGGACACCAGAACTGCACACAACACTCCAAATGAGGTCTCACAAGAGCAGAGTAGAGGGGCAGGATCACCCCCCTCGAGCTGCTGGTCACACTCTTTTTTTATGCAGCTCAAGATATGGTTGGCCTTCTGGGCTGCGAGCGCACGCTGCTGACTCATGCTCATTTTTTCATCAGCCAACACCCCTAAGACTTTCTCCGCCGAGCTTCTCCGAATCTCTTCCCAACCTTTAGCTGTGCCTTGGATCTCTTGGACCCAGGTGTTATATATCTGTCTCTTGTATTTGAGTGTCTGTAACCTATAATAGCTTTTTAAAATGAAGGGGCATTTCTTGTTTTGTCTCTACTGATGCCTAGGTAAAAAGGAAATTGAATTTTTAAGCTAGTGAATTGAGAGGGACACACAACTCATTTGTAGTGCTAAATAGGCATCAGTTCAGAGTCCTAGGTTGGCTCTGTGGAAAAATTATACTATTAGAAATGTGTGGCAATATCTACACAATACTTAATGGTCAGCGAGGCATTGATCCGGTTGATTTCAATGATTTGAAAGAAATTATTCATATTAGTGATTGCATGCTATATATTATAGAATACAATAAAATATTTTTATATTATTTAACTCACAGTACTTCCCTGCTATTAATTTCCATGTCTGTTTTATTTCTGATATCAATCTTTGTTACATTGTGCATGTTTATATAACTTCCAAAAAGAATTCAGTGTTAAACAATCCACTTGGTATCTCTATTCCTAAAAAAAGGTAAAATCATCTTACCTGAACTGTGCAGCATTTATACTGCACCACTGGTAGTACATGCTGACATGCATCACTTATAGATTCTCACAGAGGAAAGACAGTCAGCATTCATTACTGTGCAAATTTTTTTTTTTGGCAGCTCAAGCTCATCTTTAAAATAAAAAACCATAACATAAAAAAAAAAAAAAAAAAGAAAAGCAACAACAACAACGAATCCAAACAAAGCAAGGGAACCTGCTGAGTAAATAATACTCTGTTTCAACATAGAGCACTGCTGCTTTGCTTTCAATTTGGCTGAACCTGTAACTTCTTTGTATTTTTTCCTAAATATTTCAGGTATAGATGCGACTGATCTAGGCATAATACAATAACATTCTTGGAGTTTCTTTGCTCTACAGTAACATTTAGGTCATTAAAGCTGCCTTATTGGATACCTCCCAGTGGGCAATTCTTTTGTACTTGCAAACTGTGATCATAGCACTTCTACATCACTATCCTGTATTATTATCCTTTGTCATGTTTAGATGCTTCTTTGGAGAATGAATTGCAATTATAGTGATTTTTTTTTCCTAAGAACTAATATATTTAATCTCCATTTAAATGCCAGACTCCCTGTAAGTCACTTCCATTGGAGAAATTATTTTCAGCTTATAAAAAGGAAAATAATGTTCTTTCTCTGTATTTCTGGGAAGACGCAAAAGAACCTTTATTTTGTGGTATCAATCTGAAAGAACGCATTCTGAAGTCAGAGGAAAGGCATAGGACTCACTCTTGAATATCCAGAAAGATTCTTTAGAAATTTAAATTCCCTTTAGTTGAGATTTTATGTTCCTATTCAGTTTTAGTAGACTGATCTGTGTGACATGAATAGACAAAGCAAGTTGGGATGACACTCTGGTTGATTGCCTACCTATCATTTTCCTGAGGTTGTTGTTTTGAATTTTCTTCAAGTTAAACATAGGGGGGGGTTCCAAGACTAGTACAATGCTGGACATACTTGGCGTATCCTGACAGTTCAGAATTTCTTATTTGTTTTTGCTGCTTGAACATAAAGTAGACTTGGCTGCTAGCTCTCAATCTTGAAGTAACAGTGGGCTCCTTTCCATCCTAATGGAAAAACTAGTCTTCACTATAGGTAAGTTGCTTTGGCTACTGCCTTTACACTCTTCCTGAAGTCTTAAAGGAGTCCCTTAAAATGTAGCATTTCATTGCTGTCTCATGCATTTCTGACATCACCACTGATGCACTCTGTGAACTCTATTTTTGTCATGGACCATTCTTCCTCTCCATCCCAAGAATATATAATAGCCATTCACAGTCTGTCACAGTGTGATTCATGAGAAATATATCAAGATTTTCTGTGATTTCTTGATGCCAACTAGAAATCTTAGCAACAGTTGTTCCCAATACCAGGCAGAACAATTAACACTCTTGCAGCTCTAAGGTTAGTAGAACTGTAGCAGTTGAGGAAGGTAGATTTAGAAGAAAAGAAAGCAGTGCACCCTTCACCCCTCTGGAAAAAATAGTGATTTCAGACATGCTTAGTATGTTGAAAATCACACTGCTTAAACTACAAGAAGGTTACACTGACACTTTTATCAGACATCATGTGGGATTATGCTGCATGCAAGAAGGCATCCATTATGCTTGTTTTGAGATTCCACTATACTACACCTGTTCTACTTCTGTCTGTCAAATTCTAATAGCAGAGAACAGAATTAAAGGAGCCTGAGGAACGGAAGGGTCTGCGGTACCAAAGTCTATTTTGGTACCAGTATGTTCAGAGGATAGAGAACATGATGGGCAGAAAGAAGACTTGAAAACCTCAGGTTTATTTCCTCTTCCAGCAAATACCTGGAACATGATAAATTCGTATGCTGTGACTGTTGTCTCAGTCAGTAGAATTTGTGACTAGAGCTTGGCAGAAACCTTCATCTGCAAATTACAGTAAAATGAGCCCTTATGGGGGTAAAATTAAGATAGGTGCAAAGTTGTTTGGACTCACGTGATATTTATCGTTCACAGTTCATAGTTGTGATATGCTTTAAGACTCCTATCAGGATCAGGATTGTTATCTTTTCTAAAATTCTGAATGTCTGGTGACATCCTGTGAGTCTGGACCTAGTGTGGCTTGTGCCTTTCTTCTCTCCTCTTTTCTCCATTTGCCAGACTAAAGGATCTGTGGCATCTCTTAGGGTCTGCATTGCAGATTCAGCATCCACTAATACCAAGGGGAAACTCCTCTGATCGGAGCATAGCTCTACAACCACTTTCTCAAGAGACGATGCTTTTATTAACGGATAGATTTTTCTCTTCTAATCTATGTTTCCTGCCTGTTTAGAAGAACTAAATTGGGAGACCTTGAAAAAGAAATAAAGCACCCAGGTTTGAATTACATATATTAGGCTTTGATACAGGAAACTAAAGCTGCTACATTCCTACCTCAGGATGACTTCTGAATAAGTCAATATACTGTGTGCATTATTCACAATGTGTCCAAATAGTGTAATATATTTTCCTGGAGTATCTTCCTGTTTTCCATCAGCTTCTTGGAAACAGTGGTGTTCACGTAATTATATCCATGAAGTAATGAATGTCAGTGGCATTAACATGAAATCTGAATAACTTATACTGTATATATAATATATATGTAATACTAATATACAAAAGTGAATAGAAATCTGAATAACATATCATACTTGACTTTGGAGCTCTGTAACAAAAGGACTGAAGCGTGAATTTGTCGTGATGTATTTCTGATTGCAAAGCAAAAATTGGCAAAGAAATTTCACTTTCTCTTATAGAATAAGAATTATGCATATCAGGACCCTGAGGGCTTAATTTGGGGGAAAAAATAAAAGTGAAAAGAACTGGTTTTGCAGCAAGCATAGCTCATGTACAAAACTTGCTTCACGCTTTGCAGTGAATGAAGTGGTGAATCTTGAACTGGGAATGGGAAGGAAGAATAACTAGACTGTGTCCTAGTTGTGTCTTAGTGCAGATATGCATAAGGCTGAATTGCATAGGCGTGTTCTTGCTTTTTCATGAACAAAGAGAATCATAATTCAATTTAAAACAAACAAACAACATACACACACACACATTATCTTTTTACTAAGATCAGAGTATGGTTACAAGCAATTGCTGGCAAATAGCTGATGTTCTAGGCTAGTATACTGGCTACATCTAATTCTGTGTCCATATTATTAGTTTAGCTGGAGATGCTTGCCTTAAGCCAGTTGTGGTTTGGGACAGTAAAATAAGGTGCTGAATAGAACTCAGGTGAGCTTTTAATGGTTTAACATCTAATTCCTGAAGAACCTCACCAAATTGACTTCCACCTCAGCAAATCTCTAGCTAATGGGTCGAGAATCCACGTGCTCTACTGCAGAATTCTCCTATGCTCCTGACATTTCCTGACAAAGGCATTTCTTTTCTGAAGGAGTGATGATTTTAAGCTGGCTGGGCTGCTTAAGTGATGTGATAATTGATGCAGACTGTGGTTGCTCCAGGCAAGAAAGTCCGTTTCCTTTTGTGAAATGAGAACTTACACTGGTCATTATGCAAATAAAACCATAAAGGCTGAAGCTTCCTGCAGCTCTTGGTTCACAGAAGTTTATTAGGGAGTATGTCTGTCTGGCTTCCTTCATCTCCTACAAAGAACTACCAAGCTGTCTTCTGCTGGGTTTATGTTTGCAGTCTCTGGGAACATAGCTGCCTGCTGGCACTTGTTGTTGCTAAAGCAGCAGGGGTTTGTGAGAAGGGATTTCGACAAGCCTAATTGCTAAAAGTGTTGGGGCTGCCTGCTGCCTAAGGTGGTCACAATACCCCTGGGCTTTTTTTTCTTTTGTTTAGCTCTTATTTTTTTTTGTCTCCCTCATTAAAGGAAGAGCCTTCTCCTTCTAAGAAACTAATTGGAACTGTAATTTACAGTTCACCTGCTCACTTACCAGTATACTTGCAAAATAACTTTAAAATAAAAGTACCTAAAAACATTAATACAAACCTAGTATTTTTGAGTCCAAACCCCGTTATGCCAGGTCCCTGACATCCTTCCTTGTAACTGCTAAGAGTAGTGGAGTGGGAGCTGCTTGTAGGGAAGTGAGACATGCTGACATTTTTTTGTCTTTTATCACACCATCTGCAGATAGCAGTAAGCAAGAAAAATGCCTTGTCAGATAAGCCTAAAACTTATTTAACAGATTAGAATCTTTTCCAAAATAACATATGTTAAATGGCAAACATGTTTGAATGGTTATGAGCAAAAAGTAATACCTGGCTAATGTGATAAGATAAAATAAACAGAACAATTTTTCAAGCTGGGCTTGGAGAAATATGGACTAAACCACTGCAAATGGGTAGTTTAGGCTATTACTTTCTGTTTGGGATTTGTAATATCAACAAAAAATTACATTTCCTCTTTCTGTTGGTCTCTTGAGTTAAAACCTGTTTTGTCATGTTATGCAGACCGAGCATGATAGGCCAGCTGGAGCAATAGCTCAGGGTGGAAAGAGAATGCATAGATGGGTTTTACCTGAGGCAACAGGGAGGTGGTCTTTTATTCAGTAAATAGTCACAAAAGGAAAATCCATACAGCTAAAATAGCCGCAATAGGAAAGAACACCTTGGCCTTTTCTGGGTGCTTTCTCTGCCAGAGTCTCCAAAGAGGGAGCTGGTGGATGCTGTTATTTATTAAGCTTTTTAGTACTCAGTGGAAGTTTCTCTTGATGAGTGAGGCTCTGCTGCTGGATTCCCTACAGCTTCCTGGTTGTTTACTTGAAGGTACAAGTAGTTGGGGACATTGTTCTACATAGCAAAAACAAGGAGCTTTAATTGAGTGAAATGGGAATTTCTGCAGTGTCAAGCCATTGAAATACCACAGTGGTACTAGATCCCAAAAATTTCTTTATGACGGTTGGGGAAGCTAAAGCATTGTGGAATGATTAGTCGGAGGCATGCTTCCCTGTTTTCTTGGGTTTTGTGGGGGTTTTTTTACCCCTTTCCTTCCTAAGCCAGCCCTACAGTACAGTACTCAGAGATATACATTAAAGACTGAGTGACTGACTGGATTTTCTAGATGAAATCCATCAGGTAGCTAAGCACTGCATAGCCATTTGCACACTGGCTTCCCAGTGGGAGTGGGGAGAGAGTTGAAAGGCTAAAGGGAGTTGATAAAGACACTTTAATAGGGAAACTAATAGCTGTGTGTGCAGGAGGAGCAAACTAAACAATTCATCCCTTAGTTCCCATTGGCAGGAAGGTGTTTAGCTACTTCCAGGACAGCAGGGCTCCATCACATGTAATGGTACTTGGGAAGACAAACACCATAACTCTGGACATCCATCTCTGCTTCCTTTTTCCTCCACTTTTATTGCCTAGCGCAATGTCCATATGTTGCAGGATAGTCCTTGTTCTGTTGGGGACAGCTGTCTCAGCGTGTCTTCTCTCAACTTCTTGTGCACCCCCAGTCTACTCTCTGGCAGAGCAGCGTAAGAAGCAAAACGGGTCTTGATACTCTGTAAGTAGTGGCTAAAACATCCCTGTGTGTTGGTCACAAATCCAAAGCTTAGCACCATAGCAGATGCTATAAAGAAAATTACCTCTATCCCAGCAAAAAACCAGCACACCAGACAATAAAAAAGATGAAAATTTAATTTATCTTGTATGAAATCTTGTATGATGGGAACAAGATGGGCCTGGTCTGTCAAGTGCACAAACAAGTTGCACAGTGAGCCACATCCTGTAATTCAGTAAATGTCCGGGCTTGTCAGACTAGTTGGCCTGTGTCCCTCTGTGCCTATTGAAAGCTGTTTCAGAGCCTCACACCATCAAGGATAGGGAACTTTCTTCTAGTCACTGGCTTCATTTATTCAGAGCTTGTTCTTCTGCCAGCCTCTTTGTTTAGTTGAATTATCTCTTTTTCTCTGCTACTTGCATCCTGATTTATTTGCAGGGAATGGTTCTATTCCCTCTTGGCCTTTGGTGTGGTTAACCAAGCCAAGTTTCTTTAATTCATCTGTGTCAAAATAAAATCAAGAAATATTTACATGTGTGACAGAATTACACTCGGCATTCTAAATAGGATTTTCCATCTAGCAGTCATATGGTCTTGGCAGATGTAGGTCTGCTAGAATAGCTTTGCTAGATATATCCAATGATTTTTTTCCTTTTGCATAACTCTATCACAGTTTCCAGGACTGACATAAGCAAAGTAGGCAATTGCCTTAGGCAACAAATTGCTGTGGCAATTAAATAGGCATGGCCTTCTGTTATTTTTGGCCTTTTTTGCCTACACTGTGAACAAACCTTGAGCTGAATGACTTCATGATTAAGTACCGTACTTGCTTTCTATTTTTTGAGGAGCTTGGATAGAAAAGTCCGTGTGAGTTCCTAAGGATGTTATTAAATTCGGGCTGATATCTCTTCTTCCAGGCCCCAAAATTGATACTTGAGTCTTTTATATTAAGATGCTTCTCAAACTTGGATCAGAAATAAATGCTTTTTTGCCTGTTTGGTGTGACAGTTATTTTGCATGGGTGGAACTTCTGTAGTCATCCGTATAAGTAGATACATGCATGAAATACATGAACGTTACCAGACAAAACTCTCTGAGTTTGGGTGTCCTGCAACATATCTAGGAAGAAATTGCCAGATGTCTTTTCTTCATATTTTTCATATTTTGCAGCTTTGTTGCATTTTCTTAAGCTGTGAATGGCAATGCTTCTTTTACTGTATTGTGATACTTCTTAATTTTATCATTGTATAAGAAAATTCATTTTCTTTGTATTAGGTAAATATGGTGTAAAATAGCACCACATTTAATGCAAGTCATAATGGGAAATGCATTTCTGTGGTAATGACTGTTGCAATTCAACAATTAGACAGGGAAAGGGAGAATGTTAATGGAAAGGTTACTTTTGTATAAAGGTCACTTTTATGGTATACCAGGATTGAAGAGACTGGAGAACAGTCACGAAATCTATTTTTCAAACTGTTAATTACAGTATTATCTGGTCTTCAGCAGTACACAAAATTATCTCATTTGGGTGTTTGAATTATGCATATTTTTAATGCAGAGATTGATAGAGGGTGCAAACTGCAGTGGAAAATGCATTCTGCAATGAAGGGTATCAAGCAGCTGTAAAATGTAAACCAAATGGCTAACAAACGTATTTTCATTAAATGGAAGCAAGAAAACTCAAGCAAGGTAAGTAAACAGTACTGGTACTTTATTCTTACAGCATAATTTTACCAACAGTATTTTGCTATGTTTTCTTCACTGGAAGCAACCGCTAGGTCAGCTAGTTGCTTTTTCTCTCTTGCAATGATTGATACTCACTGTTCAAGGTTTTTTGAAGTCTTGATGGGCATAAGCCTGCATTTTAGCTTAGATGGCCTGGATGCTGTGCAAGGACTGTTTGGTAATAGCTAAAATGTTGTTATCAACACTGTTATTGTCACAAGTCTAAAGCACAATACCATACAGCTTAATACTGTATGTCCTACTTGACAAGAAATTCTTATGTTAAAGCCAGAGCTTTTCTTTTTTTCCAAAATGTTATTCTTTCTCTAGCCTCTGTATTGCAACACTTCTACTACCATTTATCCTAGATATATTTAGACAAGCATTAGAAATGTATGTTATTGTAAACACAAAACTTCCTACTCTAATATAAATGCTTCTCAAACATTACATAACGCATGCAAAGCAACTGTGCTTTGGGCTTGCTTATTGATTCTACCCATTTGCCTTCCCTCTTCTTGCCAGCTGCATCCAGAAGGCCCCTTTGCTTCTCAGCATCCTCTGCTCCAGGCTTCTTGGAGGTGAGGGGAGGCATGGTGGAATTTTCTTGTATTTCACTCCTCAGGCAACACCCTTCCTGAAGAAAGGAAGCAATCTGTTTCAACAAAAAAGATTGGGCAGGCTTTCCTTGAATAAATGCGAGGCTGAAAAACACTTTGGAAGTCTGCCAGGACTGTCTCAAAGGAAAAAAGTCTCAAAAGGAATATTCACTGTGGGAGCTAACATTCCTCACCACAAGGCAGCTGGATGAGTGTTACTGGAGGCGCCTTCTAATGGGAGTGGTCCAAGAGATGATTTTTCCTGTGGGAGAGCTTTCTGGCAGGCTTCATGACAGGTAACACAAAGCTTGAAACATATTACGGTTTTTTAAGAAGACAGGAGAAACATGGGAGGTAGAAGGGTAGCTGAACAAGGAACAGAAAGGGGTTTTTGAGGTTACAGTGGTGTAAGTAGTTTAAGTATAGTTCTTTCATTTCTTCACCTGCATCCTGAAGGAATATTTGTAACTTTTATTTGATGTAGATTTTATAGATGAATGCTTTTTGCATTTCATGTTAACCATTTTTAAGTTACTGATGATTTAAGTTAAAAGCGAGGTGGTCCCCATTTAAAGACGTGTGAAGTTTTTGTAAGTGCTGCTTGAAGGAATTTAACTTGCGCTCTAGCCGCCCGCCATGGTGTCTGCCGTATGAGCCCGCTGGAGGCCCAGGGGCCAGAGGCAGCAGGAGTGCCCTCTAGTGGCTGGTGTAGTGGCTGCTGGTGACTGCTCAGAGATTTCTG
Source organism: Forpus xanthops (assembly GCA_032466535.1). Classification (NCBI taxonomy): domain Eukaryota; kingdom Metazoa; phylum Chordata; class Aves; order Psittaciformes; family Psittacidae; genus Forpus; species Forpus xanthops. The sequence continues at coordinate 17,686 of JASSUY010027556.1, read as the reverse complement.
GTATTGAGCAGGACCTAGGGAAATATGTTTAAACCTTGTAGGTTGCAGAAAGCTTAAAACAGTCACAGGGCATTGATGGATGTAGGAAATGCTTTTGTTTGTTTGTTTGTTTGTTTGTTTTTTCTCTGTGTGCCTGGGAGTTTTAAGTTGCATAGATCAAGAATTGTGAGGTATGCAGTTTTTATAGCAAGGAAGCACAGTTCAGTATTGCAGAATATGCTTTTCAGGTAAAGATCCACCAAGGATGTATAAAGTAGCATGGTGCAAATATGCAGGGTTTTCATTTGGCTGTTTTATATATTATACATTATTTGAAATAAATTTATTGACTAATAGAGTCTTATGCTAATAAGTGCTACAGATTATTGGCTTGCTGGTAATAAATTCCTACATAAAAAGGTTATTTTATTTTTTTTCCTCCTCCAAATGATGTGCTGTGCAGGTTATATAAATGAAAGGTTAAATTTAGAACTTTGAATTTAGATCACCTGTATGTGTATCACAAGCAAGTAAAATTATCTTAAAATTAAAATTCACATTTTATGAAAGGTCTTGGAGAAGTGATGGTTAGAGAATAGATAGTAAAAGCAAAAATATGGGAATGAGATGCTTTGATCCTATGCAGAAGGTCAGTCAGGATTAAACTCAAAGTCCTGTTTGGTTTTAAGAGCTATAATTCCTGTGGTTAATAGGATAGGACTTTGTGTCACATGCCTACATTATTCTGGACTTTGAGGGTTGTCCATTACATGCTAATTAAAATGCCCTGTTTCATGTGCATCAGCTTTTTTAATATATAGTTACAAATAACTTATTAAAGGAGCATTCAAAAATATTCTTTATACTGTTTAATGTAACTAGTTGAGTAATATCTAAACTATTTTCTTGAGTTCTTAATTAATGTTCTGCTGCACCCCAGACCTCCCAGCTGATTTTTGGGTTTGCAGCTCAGAGGTCTGGACTACCTGAGTAAAATTTCTTCTGTGTAATTAAGAATATTAAAATGCTAAAAATATACTAGAAGCATATTCACTTGTGAGAAGTTATTGTATCTCTTAGTATGCTTCTCTGCAACTACAGTTTTCTTGGCATAATGTTCCACCTACGTGTGGTACTAATAAATATATATTTAGAGAGAAGAATAAGTGCACTATGATTTATGAAGCAGAAGAAAAATCCAACTGGTTTACAATAATGTACATCTTGTCTTGCTTAATTGGAAATAGATTGTTTGCATACTAATTATTTTCATTTTTTTTAATTAAAACCCAACCTTTTTGCTGCATGTCAAGTTGTAATATACACATGTTGGAATACATTAAGTAAACTGCTTCCTCAAGGATCTAATCCAGCTGGTGGCTAGAGAATAGTTTCTCTAATTCTCTAGCATTCCGCAGGGCAATTGAGTGGAAAATGAAGGACTCCCACGCCCTGATTTATCAGGCTATTCATGCTTGCTTCAGTGAAGTCCATAGTCTGAGAAATCCACCCATAAACCACCAATTTCTGGTGTTTGAATGTGACATGCAGACTCCATGCAATTGCAAGTAAAATGACTTAAAATGCAAAGGTTTAGAAGTATTCATATTTTGGTGGATAGTTGTATGTATAAGCCTTTGTAAATGTAGAACACTGTAATTTAAGGGGCTGCATATGCAGCTGCCCCTCTATTCTGCCCTCATGAGGTCTCACTTGGAGTGTTGTGTGAAGTTCTGGTGTCCTCAACATAGAAAGGACATGGAACTGTTGGAATGAGTTCAGAGGAGGGCCACGAGGATGATCAGGGACTGAAGCAACTCCCATATGAGGACAGGATGAGAAAGTTGGGCTGTTCACCCCAAGAGAAGGCTGCGTGGAGACCTCATAGCAGCCTTCCAATACCTCAAGGGGGCCTATAGGGATGCTGGGGAGGGACTCTTCATGATGGACTATAGTGATAGGACAAGGGGTAACAAGTTCAAACTTAAAGAGGGGAAGTTTAGATTGGATCTGGGGAAGAAATTCTTTACTGTAAGGGTGGTGAAGCACTGGAATGGGCTGCTCAGGGAAGTTGTGAATGCTCCATTCCTGGTGGTGTTCAAGGGCAGGTTGGACAGCGCTTTAGGTGGCATGGTTTAGTGTGAGGTGTCCCTGTCCATGGCAGGGAGTTGAAACTAGATGATCTTAAGGTCCTTTCCAACCCTAACTGTTTTATGATTCTATGATTTGCTTGAGATCCAAACTGGGGAAATATATATTGTGGAAATCTGGGAAAAATCCATTATTTCCAAAAATATTTATTATCTTTGGTGAAAGCCCATCATTTCAGAGGAGAATTGATAAACTTCACTGTAGGGTTTTTTTTGTAAATCAGCTATCTATACTTCTTCCACTGTGACTGAATAGAAATCAACTTGTCATTAAGTAGTTTTGCCATGTACCATAAAAAACACCTGTATATGTCTGGTTTCCTTTCTTGATTAGTATATTAGATGTGCTCCTCATAGCAGCACTTCTCTTTTCCCACTTTCACTAGTGCCCAGAATTGGATTCAGAATGGTGTTTTAGCACTTGAGGTCCATCGCAATCTTTTCTCTGTCAGTCTTCTGAACTCTCTGTGCCCAAGAAAGTATTGCTGTGGGAATGGCCCCTTGTTGACAATATGTAACAAATATCAGCTTTAGAAATTGAAATGGCTGAACGACAGGCCTGATGACATTGAGTCATTTTTGCCTAGAGAAGAGAAGGCTCAGAGGAGACCTTAGAGCAGCCTTCCAGAACTTGAAGGGGGCCTATAAAAGAGCTGGACTGAGACTTATTGTAAGAGCAAGTAGTGACAGGACATGGGGGGGTGGGGTGGGGTGTAGATTTAGGTTAGGTATTAGGAAAACCTTCGTCACTACGTGGATGGTAAAGCAGTGGAACAGGCACCCCACAGGAGCTGTGACTTCCCCATCCCTGTGAGTGTTTAAGGCCAGGTGGATGGCCTCGTGGAAGCAATTCGGTCTAGTGGAATGTATCCCTCCCCTTGGCAATGTGTCTGGAACTAGATAGTTTCTAATGTGCCTTTCAACCCAAACCACTCTGTGATTCTATGATTTCAGCTGGACACATTGGCTTAACGCGCTGTGCAGTGCAATGAATTTGTCCTTAGCTGCTTATTTAAGAAAGGCTTATCCTTCACACAGTCAGAAACTTCACTGTTATCCTCAAGAAAACCTTAATTTGTTATGAATCAAGCTCTTCATTATCCATCTGGTGGTATCTAGTATAGAACGTAACATTTAGCTTTCAGATTAAAGTATACTGGGATGGGGTGGATGAGAGAGCCTGAAACAATATGAAGGTAAGTAAAGGGTAACTGAAAATGAAAACAAGCACATCTTTCAGTGAACTTAAAGAAATGTGCTGATCTCTAAAGGATATCTGAAATTGTGCTTTGCCTTACCCAAAGAGAAGTTGTAGGAAACCCCAGCCCATGCTGATGTCTCTAATTCTAACCATTCTGCTAAATAGTGGAAGTTGCTTAAAAACACCAAAATGGATGCTATGAAGATTTTAAGGTGGTTACTGTAAAAGTGTAGAAGTGTTGTCCCCAGGCTTTTTGGGTGGTAGGTGAAATCATTATTACATTAGAACATATATTAGAGCATTTAGCTTCAGCCTTGGTTGAGAAAGTGGGAATGTTCTGCGGCTTCTCCCATTTTGATGCTTTTTGCTTGGGGCTGTTGCTATCTTTCTTGCTTCACTAGCAAGAAAGAAAGAAAAAGAAGAAAAAAAATAAAAAGGTAACTTGTATTTCACTTGAATTCCATTCCACACCCATGTGTAAAGTGTTTTCTCTCATATTGACTGCTAATTTGCAAAAATTATCATAAATTATAATGAAAAAGTAACTGAAATGTCTTTTATATTATTTAGAAAATATTGGTGCTAACTTGAGAGTCATTCAGCTTTTTTCCTCTCATTTTTATGAATCAATCAATGTAAGGGCACATTTGTGAACTAAAGCAGCAATGTAGTTCATTGCAAAAAAGCTGAACTTCTGTGCATGTCATCATCTTTACATTTGAAAGGCTATTCCAATGACTTTTCTGCCAGATCACATTCTCCTCATAGGCAGCCTTACTGGTTAATTTATAATCGTGCACCAGGGTAAACTAGACAGAGCTCCAAAAACTTACATTTTCCAAAAATCAAAAGACTTCCAAGATGAAGACATTTCCAAAGCCTCTACACTAGATGCTTGCTCCAGTTCTGACATCCTTTATCCTTTTTTGACATGAATTTTTAGTAACCTTTGTTTCTCTGTAGCAGGCTAGAGAAGTAAATCTAATGTCTGCTATATTCTTCTGAAGAGTGAGCAGGCACAATAAATATTCTTATTCAGAATATTACTTTTTAGTGATCATACTGCATGGCTGCTTTCATTTTTCCTTCCAGGCTTGATGCAAGCAAAACTCTGTACAGTCCAGGTGAAGGTTCTTCCAGTCCTCTATCTTCAGCCAGACATCTGGCTCAAGTCGTACACATGGGGGAAATTATAAGCAGCATGATTTTGTGTAAGGCAAGCATGGAATGATATTTCCACTGAAACTGAAGTCAGCAAAAGCAATCTATTTAGTACAGGCACTACCCGAGAAGGTATCTTCTGAATGAAGGAAGTATGCCTGGAAATATATGATAAACATGGTACTGTTAGCTCCTTTTAGGAACAGTAAATTTGGGATAATGCCTATGTAAAAAAAAAAAAAAAAAAAAAGAAAAATAAATAAAATCAGCCTTCTAACTACAGCTTCTTTTAGCAGAAGAAGAGGCACTGGAAAGTCTGAGTACTTCAATTTTTGTTTGAACTTTTCAGGCTGTATTGCTTTTCCTGATGCTTTGATTGCATTTGTTTCTTCAGAGTATATCTTTTACTCCTGGTATTTGTGCCACTGCTTTTTGAAATAGCTTGCTCAGAGAGTCCTTTTTTGGTTGCCAATCCACTTCTTCCTACTCTATTTAAATGTAAAACCGAGTTACATTGTTGATATTCCCCTTTTGTGTCATCTTTAATATCTTACCTTAAGTCACTTTGTGCAGTGAAATATATTAATAGGTTTTGTCCTTGCAATATGCACAGTTTGTATTAATCTTCTTTTCTAAATCCCCTCCTTTTTTTTTTTTTTGTTTTTGGTCTGTTTTATGCATTTTCTAACTCATCTTTGTCTAATTTGGATTTTAAGTCTTCCAGGAAAGGACTTTTTTCTTTTATGATCTCTTTCAAAGATCATGAAAAATTAATAGTTTGTATGAATGCTTAATAAAAATAATAATAGAGAAGTATTTCTTAATAATAAAGTTCTGCAGATGCATGAATATTCTGTGATATTGCTGCTTTAAATGTTGACTTTCAGGATCAGACTTCCTGAAATAATACACATTTTTCCCCACTTCTTTGTATGACCAATACGGTGTCTAAGTATATATTAGGCATTGATTATACTGTACAATATGTGCAGGCAGACTCCTAAATCTGTGTGGTTGCTATGTACATAAATCTTGCTGAAACCCCTGTAGACAGAAAGTCTTATATGTGCATTGTAGGAGCCTGCAAATCAGGCACATAAATACTTTTCTCCCCAGGAGTTTTCTTGCAAAATTATAAGTACAGAAATGGAGATTTGGATTAATCTGGCAGGCTGCAGTAGAACTGTAAACAAGGAATTTGTATAGCTGCTATCTGAAGTAGGCACAATTTTTATTCTTGTCAAACTGCAGGTTGTGTATGAACAATGTCAGACTAACAAGATTTGTGGAGAAGTTTGATCTGTTAAACAATTTGACATTTATTAGCAAGTTTATTTGATTCAAGTGACAATTAAGCCCAGTAACTGACTAGTTTTTGAGGACTTTGGGAAGCATCACCTGTTCTTCACCTTCCCTTCACTCAGGCATCCATAACAGGGCTTCCAGCTCCCCCTTTTCCCTTCAGTACAGGTAATGAGGCTGAAGGACGCAGACTGCCATCTTGTTTTTAAAGCTTTGATGTTACTGTCTTCAAAATGGCCATCTGTGTCAAATCCCTGGTTCTGAGATCATTGGCTTCCAACCAGCTCATGTGATAGCTGTTTTTGTTACCATGTAAGCAAGCTGAAAAAAAATGCCCTTCTGATTATATTTGCCATTGTTAGAAAAATTCATAGCATTTTTTACATCTGCTTTCATGACAAGTCAGATTTAAGTAGGTGGAAGCACATACAGGGAACACTAGCAGAAAGGATGCAGCAGAGACTGTAAACTGGGGAGGACATGCTATGCAGTCTTGTAAAGATTATTTAAGGGAGACATTTTAGCAGCCTCTGAGAAAGTCATACTTCACACTTGCAGGTGCACTGGCAGTCTGATTTTACGTTGATTGTCTGCTGTGAGCCGTGCTGTGATTACCGGTAGCTCACTCTTTCTAGTGTATAGCTTCGCTGTGTGTATTTTTTGGCGTCTTTACTCTTTGAAGAGTCTGTTGGCACTGCTGTTAGTGTTGGTGGGTGGGGGGAAGCCGGGAGCTGTGCCTATGATGGCAATTAAATATACTTTTGTTTACATGGACATCTCTAATTTTCACTGAATAAGATCTGTCAGATGGTTCTTTATCTGCCTCTATTTCTGCAAGAATCCTTCCATGTTAAGTAGCACATTGTTGAAATAACCTTATACTTCTTTTAACAAGTTTATATAATGTTTTCCTTTATACCTATTTTAAATGTATATTTTAGGTGTTTAAACAATAGGTTATGTAAATAACACAAGTGGTGTGTATGTGTTTTACAAGCACACAAGCTCACACACACACAAGGATGTATTTTTACATGGACTTAGTGTTGTCAAACTGCAGTTCTCATGGGCATTATTAAAAGTTACTGTTAGTATTAGTTATTTCTTTGAAGAAACACGTTCTATGAAGTTGTCAGTAAGACAAAGATAGCATTTTACTTGTCCTTGCTTAAATGTCTTAAACTCAACTGCAAGCATTTACGGTAAGGAAACAAGTTCAGTGTTATGCTTCAGCACTGATAATGTATGTTGTACATTTGCTTCCTCCTGTAGTCTTAAGCCTTTTAAGACAGAACTTGGATTACATGTCTAAGATCATAAGCGCTAACCTCCTTCCTTTTCACATATGTTCATGTTAGCCACTATTCTCTGTAATTTAGATTTCTCTGTTAATCCTAAGTACTCTTTTCAGAGCTCTTCTTCATTTACCACTCCTCTTAGTGCTGCCTTTGTAAATCACTGTGCTGTTCAGTTCTGCTGTTCCCTGACTGAGAATGAAATCCTGACCCCAGGGAAATCAGTGGCAAAGTACATCAACTTCGAAAAGAACAGAATTTCTTCCTACCAGTTCTACATCCTTCTGTCCTTTGATTTGACACATAGCGTCCTTGTGTCAGGAATTTAGAGTGGAACATTTATTATTTGCCATTTACTATCTGATTCTATAAAAACAGAGAAGTTAGGTCAAATTTTATCGTACAATTGAAGTCAAGACAAATTACAGTCCTTTATAGACAAAGAAACCAGCATAGATGACTCATTTTTACATTAACTAAGCTTGAATGAAACTGGCCAATACCAACACAAGTGCTTGCAGAGCCCAGCTAGCGAAGTTCACTTGCATATTGTTTTTGTCTTGCTATGATATCAAGACTCAGTTGCAAGTATGTATCATTTTGATTCTTATGCTTAGTATTATCGACAGCTACTGCTAAAGATAAGCTAATATATGAGCATAGCTTGGAAAAACCCAAGCATTTTAGTACACTTTATCAATAAAAGATGTTGCACCCTTTTTTGCATGCCTTGCAAGCTCCAGAGATGTGATGTATCGTTAAGTAGTCTTGGGGAAGCAGAGCTTCTTTTTATGAGAGGGTTTTGAATAGATATTTTCATAGTAAGATGAAAATAGGACATTGTGCTTCATTAGAAAAGGATCGATATATTCTTCATTGCTAATTGAAATTCTTAGTGTGATGAGAAATTTTTTTTCCCCATAAAGAAGCTCTTTCAATGAGACTTATTTTTTTTGAATAAAATACTGCTCAACATAAGCAGCAATTGAGATCAGTATCAAAGTCTGGCCCATAATTGGCCCATAATTACTATTTACAAGGAAGAAAAATTAGCCTTGCATTTGTAATTTTGAAAGAAAAGCACAGATTTTCAATATCCTGTAGTATTTTGCTGTTATATTTCTTGATACACGTCATGGTGTATCACTTTGGAGGTTTCCCTAAATTTCTTAATTCAGGCCAAATGTTTTTTTACATTGTTTGCTTCTAACTTCCTCGTGAATTATAAAAAATAAAAAAAAAAAAAATCAACTCTTCTATGCAACATAATAACAGCAGAAATTTATTACTTCTTTATTCTTGCTATCACTTAGTATTGCTTCTCTTCAGGGTTGAAAAGGGTAAGTTATATGACTGGATTTAGTTCTTTGTAGTTACTGAATGATTAAAGGTATAAGGTTTCATGAATTTTAACTAACATTTCTATGAGTTATTTTGTATATAGGTAGATTTCTCATTTCTTGTACTTTCAACCTGAAAAAAAGAGAATATGTATATTTCTCATATGTATAAGTGTATTTGCTACATGCCTGTATCTATCTGTTGATCTGGCTGCTTTGCTTGCATTCTTCCTGCAGCCCAGGACACCTGCACAAACCACCTGCGCCTTGCAGGCATCTAATAAATTATAATGGTACTCTGTTGAAGACCTAATTGCCTGTATGTAGTTGCTGTTCCTCAGAACGTTTCAGGATGTAATTACTTGAAACTTAACTCCTACTGCAATGTTTGTGTGTGCGTGTGTGCGTGTGCGTGCATGATTGCTCGCATGCGTGCTTGCCCATGTGGGGAGATTTGACCTAGAGCCACATCATGATTAGTAACTAAGCATGATCTTTATCTAGCTCAGTAGCTGTTTAAAATACCTATGACAGAAGGGAGAGATGAATTACAATTTGCTCTCTTGACTGCTAATATCTGTTTTATATACAATCATCTGTTAGTCAGCTGCATCCATAAAAATGTTAATTTTTTTCTGGGATTTTCTCTAACATGAATTGTCTAACTTTCCACAGAAACCAGTCATGATAGAATCACTCAAAAATAGATATTCAAATATGTGTCCATTGTAATGTCTTATTTATGACAGTCTTCACATTGTTTCAGAATCATGATACTTTTAGATGGAAAAAATAAATAATTATGCATCTGATGACTTCCAGTGAGAGAGTTGTCTCTGTGTTTATGAAATGCTTAGGTGAATTCCATCAAGCAGTCTCTGACATCATCAGTTGCTACAGTTACTGAAGACTGTTTCCTGTCTTCTTCTTTGAATATCTTAAAAGGAAGAAGACTGCGTAACTCCTTTTTTTTGTGCTTTGCCATCTCATAGTTTAGAAAAAAAAAAAAAATAGAATCAAAAAATCATAGAATAGTTTGGGCTGGAAAGGACCTTAAGATCATCCAGTTCCAAGCCCCCTGCCATGGGCTGGGACACCTCACACTAGACCAGGTTGCTGTAAGGAGGTTAAACAGCAGTGGATGCCATATTGATGCTAGTGAAAGGCCTTCCAGCTGGACTGAATCACATGCCTTTGAAACCAGCAGTTTTTACAGCTGTCAGTTCTTCCCCTCACTGTCCGTATATCTGGACTGTACTTTATCAGTTTGTCTGTGAGGGTCTTGTCATGATGTTTAAAACGTAAGTGGGAGCGCTACTGGGTGAATCCCATGAGGTCCCACTGCCCTATGTTCAGTTTAAATGTACCCTAGAGAGATGCTGCATCCCTGAAGGTAGATCTTACTTGCTCCAGACTTCCTACAGGTCTCAGGGGCCTGGGATTCCTGAAGGTCAATCTTTCTGGTGAAGGATTGGAGCACCTTAGCTGTTTTCCATATCCTTTGTCACCAGATGCCCTGCTTCATTCAGCAGTTGGCCTCTGTTTTCTCTGATCTTCCTTTTAATGCTGATATATCTATAGATGCCCTTCTTGTTGCCCTTCATGTCTCTAGCCCAGCTCAGCCCCACATGGGCTTTGCTTTCCTAACCCCATCCCTGCATGCTCAGAAAGCATCCCTGTATTTTTCCTGGGTTACCCTACCCTGCTTCCATCTCTTGTACACTCCTTTTCCATGTTTGATCTTGGAAAGGAGTTCCTTTTTCACCCCTCATTTACTTGAGTGACAGGTATCTGCAGATGGGTATTTTGAACTCTTTTTTGGTTTATTTTTTGTAATCAGTTATGGAGAGCTCACTGCCTTTATCTACTCTGATTATACAGGCTACATTAATGCTGTCTCTGACTGAAATAGAGCCACACTTCTGCCATCGACTCATACTGCTCTGATCAGGAATACCTTTGGCAGCCTAGAGAATTATCCATGCTTTATTGTGGACTCTTGGGCAGAATCTTGTCACGCATGCAGCATTAATCTGGAAAGAAAGGGTCTATTTTTAAGAACTTTCTGGATATTGAGCCATTCATGCCATTATAATGGAAATGTAATTCATTGAGCTGCCAGTCTATGAAATAAATTTTGAGTATAACGTTTTACATAGTTCCTTACATGTTGCCATCCCGTGAACTTTAGGGAGCAGATCAGGATCATTCTCCTTGCACTGTGTGGAGCTTACACCCATGTGTAATGTGTAGATGTGTAAGTATTGTAATGTGTGTTAGTATTGTAATGTGAAGGTCCTTGAATGTGTCCAGAGGAGGGCAAAAGAGCTGGTAAAAAGGCTGAAAGGAATGTCCTGTGAGGAGCAGCTGAGGACTTTTGGCTTGTCTGCTTTGGAGAAAAAAGAGCCTGAGGGGCTACCTCATTGATCTTCACAGCTTCCTGAGGAGGGGAAGAGGAGATGGGGGTGCTAAGCTCTTTTTCCTGGTATCCACTGATATGACACATGAACAGTTCAAAGCTGAGCCAGGGGAGGTTTAGAATGTACATATTAGGAAGTATTTCTTCATGAAGAGAGTTATCAAGCACTGGATCAGATTCCCTAGGAGGTGATTGAGGCCCCAAGCTCGCTTTAAGACTTCTTTAACTTTCAGTCATTCCTGAATCATTAAATGATAGAATGGCTTGGATTGGAAGGGACCTTAAAAATCATCTAGTTCCGGCTCCCCTGCCACTAGATCAGGTTGCTCAAGGCCCCATCCGACCTGGCCCTGAACACTGCTAGGGATGGGGCGTCCACAGCTTCTCTGGGTGATATGTTCCAGTGTCTCACTGCCTTCATAGTAAAGAAATTCTTCCTAATATCTAATCTAAATATCCCCTCTTTCACTTTAAAACCATTCCCCTTTCTTCTAAGTCTACATACCCTTGTAAAAAGTCCCTCTCCAGATTTCTTGCAGGCCCCTTTAAGTACTGGAAGTGCCCGAAGTGCAAACTGCATGAAGGGATCAGGAAGTTTGACTAGATGATCATTGTAGGTTCCTTCAAACTGAGATTATTCTGTTCTATTCCATTCCATTCTATTCTATGAAAAGGGGGATTCATAATTGTCAACATAGAGAATCAGAACATGATAAAAAATATCCAGTATACTGATTTTGTTGAGGTACAGTCCAGACCCAGTTATTGCATCCATAAATTGTTTACAGAAAGAGCAAATAGAAGAGCCAACTGCATAGTTACTTGCCCAGTGTCTTGTAGTTTGCACAGTGTGAACAATACAGTTGTAGTTGGTGTTGATACCTGAATTTTAGCTGTGACTGTAAGGGATGTGCTATCTCATCCTGTAGCTACTGTGACTACCTTTAGGACTTCTGGGACACATACAAGACCAGGAAAATATTTTCTTCATTGAAGTTTACTGGACAATAAAGAGGGATTAGGAGGGGCTGCAAAGTTTAGGATTTTCTTCCTCTTACCATTTGATACAAAGACAGCACTAGGATTTTAGAAAATAGTTATAATATGCCATTACATAAGTTGAGTTGTTGGAGGTGCTGCTGCAGTCTGATTCCATGAAGGTGGGATGGTTTCAAACCATTTCCTGAAGAGTAGGTAATACAATATTTCTCTGTTTCCTGATGGCGTTAATCGAGTATAACTATAAAAATACATCCCTTAAAATCATACAGATTGTTAATGATTATTACAACATTTCTTTCTAATTGGAACTATGACTAAGCCCCAGAAGGAGAATTTTGCAATAATAAATAAGTGATGTAATGTTGCGTATCATGCTTCTTCATGGACAGATTTATCTGATGCTTGTTTACATCTAAACTGAAAATCCATTTTGCAAATGTTTCAGTAGATCCATTTATTATAAGTTGGTAAAACAAATTTATTGCCATGGAAACAATATTATTTTTTTTTAATAAGCCACACCACAGGGCTAATTTAAAATAATCTGATAAAAATAATTAATGATGAGGAGACTTCAGATAATATACTCAGCAGGAATGCCTGTGTGCTGCTTAGTAGTTCGCAGACACATCAGTATGAAGTGGCTAACTTGATAGTTCAGGTGTTGTGCATTGTGCGTTTCATGCTGTGCATCTTCAGGAACTGAAATATTTGCTGTTGTCACTGAACCAACAAAGATGGATTTTTCTCATTAACTGAATCCCAATAAGGTAATCATTGTAGACTTTTGAAATGGATCCGTATATTTGATGTGTACTGTTCATTACACTTAAGAAAACCTGTTAGCTAATCATATTTTAAGACCGAGGAGACTTTGAGAAAACTGCAATTAATATTCAAAAAGTAGTCTATATTTTGTTCTGCAATGTGCAGTTTAATTAAAGGAAACAAACTGAAAAACAGAACAGTAATTTTGGTTAAACATTTAAAGAAAGGTTTTCAATTGAAATCTTAGTGGAGCAAGCTATTTCAATAAAAGGAAGTAGTTGTTTCTAAGAATTGAATTAATATTTTTGTGTTTTATATTTTTTTTTTCTCAGTTCCAAAGTGGTTAAGTTAAAGGATTAGAAAAAGTCATACTAATTTTCATTAAGTTTGTAAGAAAAGGATTTATGATAATTTGGAGTTTAATAAAGAATTTGTTTCTTTCACATGAGTTTATCTTGGGATTGTGAAAGATACTTCTGTTACATGGTGTACACTCTAAATTTCTATTTATAGAGCAGCTGTTCCTTGTACCTTGTATTACCGTGGGTTTCTACTACTCTGTTGGAGCACATCTGCACTTTATTGTACAATACAATAGAGAGACTCAACCTGCTGTCTCTTGACATGAACTGTGCCTGTAATTGGAAGTTAACCACAGCATTATGCTGTGCCTTAATTAACTGTATGACTGGCAGGTATAACTGGGCCAAGACTGGCTCCATGCCAATGGTATTATGTTGTTATAAGAATTAGATGCAGTATTTTCCCAGTTCACTGTACCATGTAAAGTTCTCCAGTATGAATTGGTCTTAGCAATTAGGTTCTTAGCATTTAATCTGTGTTTCACTATGCAGTGTAGAAATTACTAAAAAAGTAGTTAATGTTGAATATCCTGAATACTCTGTGGAGTTAGAATGATGATCTGACTTTAGGTGACGTACATCTCAAACATGACAACTGTTAGGTATCCAATGCACACTTCTATAATTTTAAATTTGTCAGAGTGTAGAACCACTCAAAAAAATTCCACCCAATATCTGGTCTCATTTCTGACCATGAAATGAGTTGAAATACCAGGAGGGAATATATTTTAGCTAATTCTAGACTGCTGAGGGCTCTGATTCTAACACTTCTTCCACAAAGGCAAGCAGTGGTCACTGAGAAAGACCATTCAATAAGAGATCATGGAAACTTAAAAATAAAAAAAATAAAATTTGTGGTGGGTTGTGTTTTGTTTTTTTTTTTAATAGCATGTGGTACCTCATGACTCAGAGTTCATTATAAAGAATTCAGCTGAGGAAGGATAACTTCCAGTTACACTGTTTCAGACCTACCATTAGAATAATTAGGACGATTTTGCCTTTCAGAAAAATCTGTATAGAAATCTTCCTTAAAACTTTTTGCTTGCTGAGACTATCATTATTTGGCTTTCATTTGAAGGATAATCCCATGACATATCTTGTAAGACATTGCTAGTCTTTTTTTTTACTGTTTCTGATTTGACCTACAACATTTGCAAGCTGTAATAAAAACTGAACTAGTCTGATGCTGAATCAAATTCCAAGGTCACAAATCACAAGTATACCTGATGTCATAGTCAATCAACACTTTAACTTATGTAATGCCTGTGTGTCCTGGGAACTGTTGTAGTCATCAAAGGGAAAACCAGCGTTTGTGGCTAAGTCATCTACAGCTTGAATTAATCTGGCATCTAGTATTGGAATTGAAGACATTTTTTACTAAAGTACTGTTGTCTTGGGTTTTTTTGAGTTTTAATCTTGTTTAGAAAGGTTGCTATTTTTGATGACAATTCTTAAAAAGTGCTAAGTCAAAGAAAAGAGCCAGCTGCCTTGCAAGTTCCTAGTTATCTGCCATTTTTGACATAGAATATTTGCTGATGTATTTCACATCTCAAATAAAGGGCTTACGTACTGGGATATTGGCATTACACAGGTCTTATTCATAGTGCAGCAGTATGTTTAGTTGTTGGTTTAAGGTAATGTACTTGATGACAGTATCTTACATATAGGTGAGTTTCATCCAGGGGCCACATCTTTAAAACTTTCAGTTATGTAAATTCTTTAATAACATGATTTCCTGAAAAAAACCATGAAGTTTATTTTGACTCTGTCATCAGTAACTGGTTTGGGAATCTCAGCCCAAATCTGCATAGTTATAGAAGAGCCTAACATATACTGAGATTTCCAAAAGTTGCTGAAATAGCTTAAATCTGTGTAGCTATACTTGAACTCTGCTTTCTTAGATCCCTTGTAATAATCTCCCTTGTATATAAATGTCAGCATTTGCCTTTTTTATTTGTTCTATAATCTTGAATATGCTTGTTTGTGTATTACTTTCCTTTCCTTATTTTACAAATCCTAACTTTTAGCTGTTACTGTTATTTGATTGAAGGTAATCTCTTTCATAACATACTAGATATTTTCTGGGTTTTCCTTGCTAGTTAACGTACCAAATAAACAGAACTAGAAGAATGCTCTGATTCTTATTTCCTCATCATAAGCAAAAATTTGAGTATTTCAAGATATATTTTTCCAGGAGGTTTGGTGAAGTTTTTGTTGAGTGTTTCACTTTAACTCGTACATTTTCCTCATGTCACCTTCAAGAGGGTCCCAATGGGTGACTTTCTGAGTGTTGTGAAATACTTCAAAACCTAATTAGACAAAGCATGTGTGAAACACAATAAAAAATGGTTTTTTTGAGACATCCAAAACACTTTCATACATTCATGTTGGCTAGAGATGCTTCAGACAATGCCTCTGTCCTGGGAGCATTCTGCTAACTCTTCTTCTAAATACATATGTACTCAAATGGATTTATTACTTTTTGTAACTTTACTTACATTCCTTCCACTAGATTTTTCAAGGTGCATTGATAGCATAGCAGAATTATAAAATAAATGTTTTTTTTTGGGTTTGAGATGAGCTTTGTACTATATCCAAAATCCATTGTAAGTTTCCCTGCAGATAAAATTGGGGGAAGGGAAAGGTGGAACAAAATATAGGAAGGAAGACTAGACCTCAGTCCCCTGAGGTGATTGTTTAATTTGTGTGTATGTGTAATTCTTGTTGCCTTAATTCCAAAAGAACACAAAACCTAAGAGCCTAAAATCTGACATCAAAGAAATTTCACCTCATACATTTTCAGATAGTAACTTCAAGATATTTTGAAATAACCAGAAATCAACCAGTCTTAGGATACAACTCCAGGAGTTGTCCCTCTTTCAGATTTACTAAAGAACTATATCACTGCTGAAAACTTCTCCTGTATCTTCACTGACATTATTCAAAATCTGTGAGTGAGAAAATTTATGCTTTCAACTATACCACAAAGTAACTAAACTATTATTAGGTACGTTTAATGGCTTCCAGTTGCCAGTATGGTTGAAATTATGATCTCAATTCTCAAAAATAATGTACAAGAGAATTTTGGGAGTATATAAGCTAACTATATATTATCAATATTATTATATGATGACTTTAAAAAAAAAAATATTGAAGTGTCCAATTTCCTACTAGCTTAAGCAAATTCATAGAAAATAAATTTCTTTCTCTTTTGTTCTGTGTAGCATTTAGACTGTGAATGACTTACTGTTTTGGTTCTCATTAGTAGTTTTTTTTAAACATTTGATCTTATTTTCCATCGCTGTGATTTGTGAATTGAGAAAAAGGTGTGACTAGATTTTGATTCCCAATATTATGCAAACTCATTGCCCTTAAAGGAAAATCTTTATCTTGCAGGTATCTTTAACAGGGTGTATAAACCCTGGATAAAAATAAAAATGATTTCTTTCACAAATAATTTAAAAGCAACTTTCTAATTATCATTCATACTCCCATTTGATGCAGTGAAGAAAAATTGGAAGTGAATGATTTTTTGAAAATAGCGTACATGCATGCACTATATTTTGAAACAAACAAAACCCCCAATCCTTCAAAATTCTTCCCAGCTGTCATATCTGACAGGGTGCGAATGAAGATTGGAACAATGTTTATTCATTTGTTTTCTCCTGGTGACAGATAAGCCCTTGAAGGGGAAGAACAGAGAAGCTATGCTGAAGGCTCTCTAATATTTTTGTAGCTGCAGAGTCAAGTGTTTTGTAGACATTTGAGCAGCCTTTCCTTCCATTTAAGGCTTTACCTTCATCACTGTTCTTGAGACTTGCTTAAATATAGTAATACTGTATTGCGCCTCTACATGTTACATTAAGGCTTATGCTATTAAAAGGCTGCCCTGAATCATCAAACACTGTAATACTTGAGGGAGCATCTGTCTATTATATAATGCTGTGAGATTCTGGCCTCTGCAATTATAAAGAGAATCTGACTTTGTGGAGGAGAACATCTTTAGATGCATGTTTACAGAAAAACAACATAAGGGAATACATCTCAGGATTCAGTGCTATTGCCTAGTAAAATACAGCCCTAACAGCTGCTTTCATATGACACAGGGTTAATTTTTTTATTCAGTTCCAGATAGCTATAGCAAGGCATATACTGTTCTTTTATTGCTAAAAAAAAAAAACAAAAAAAAAAAAAACAAACAAACAAAAAAAAAACAAACAAAAAAAACAAAAAAAACCAAAAAAAAAAAAACCAGGGAAAGCCTTACTTCAGAACATTTTTTCCTGTTGTCGTGGTTTAATCCATAAATCACTCTGCCTGCCCACTCACTCCTCCAAACTTCTCCCCCCCCCATTTCAGGGAGGGGGGGGAAATGGGGAAAAGAACCGAAAGAATGTAACTCCCATGGGCTGAGATAAGAACAGTCAGTAACTATGGTATAACATAAACCACTATGCTACCACCAATAACAGCGACCAGGGAAATACAAGGGAAGAGGACACAACTGCTCACCACTCGACAACCAAGCCGTGAACAGAAATCATCTGGGTTCCTGCCTCCAGTTTTACACCCTGGGCATGATGTACTGTGGAATGGAATACCTCTTTGGTCAATTTGGGTCAGGTGCCCTGAGCTGGCAGATGAAGTTGCTAAGCCACTGTCCATCATATTTGAAAAATCATGGCAGTCAGGTGAAGTTCCCGATGA
>JASSUY010027554.1:0-13977 GCA_032466535.1 Forpus xanthops | reverse complement strand
CCCATTTCCCCGGGACTGGGGAAGAAAGAGGGGGGGGGGTGCACAGAACTGTTTGAGGGGCCTCAAACCACGACACAGGCAAATTCTATTATAATTTAAACTTCATTCTGTGAAAGAAAAAAGGGAAATAGGAAAAGCAAAAAAGCCCACAAAACCTTAGCTTAAGTCTAGGTTTTATTGTACCTTCCCTTACTTACAGGATTTTCTGTGCTTAGTTTGAAGTAAAGCTTGAGTATGATATAATTTCAGCAGAGCAATAGCCCTCTTCTAGGACATAATCTTTATGTTTTTTGTCAGTCTGAAAAACTTCTCTGCTTTAAAAGACTTGCAAATGTGTCTGTAGAAATGTGATTGCAGGTCAAAGAATGTAATGGGAGTCAGATGCTTGCCAGAGGTACCATTTCACATGTGCAAATGCTGTCTGATTAGGAAGAAGCTTAACAGATTCCAGAACCACAAGAATCTCAGTTCTTGGTTTCAAGATGAGATTATGCAAGACCACTACAAGCATTTCAAACTTAAGTGTACTAATCAATCATTATGGGTAACTCTTTTTTCAGGGCTATTTAGCTTTACAATTCAGTCACTGGTTATTCTATTTTTTTTTTTTTTTAAATATGTTAAAAGGTTCTTCACCATTCAGGTTTGCTTCCCATGTATGTATTTATCAAGCCTCTGAAGATCAGAGGTTGGCCAGCATGATGTCTCTACAAAAAGGGCAGGAATGGAGACCCTGGAAACTACTGTCCTATCAGCCTGATCTCAGTGCCAGGAAAGGTCTTGGAGCAGATGATCATAAGTGAGATCACAAAACATATATTGGAAAACAGGAGAATCAGGCCCAGTCAGCATGGGTTCATGATAGGCAGGTCGTGCTTGACCAACCTGATCTCCTTCAGTGATGAGGTGATCCAGCTGGTTGATGAGGGAAAGGCTGTGAACACTGTATATTTGGACTTTAGTAAAGTATTCAACACTGGTGTCGCTTCTAGATGTCACTAGTGGCATGTCCATCAGGGCTCAGCATTAGGGACAGTGTTATTTAACATCTTCATTGATGATTTGGATGAGGGGGTTGAGTGCATCCTCAGTAAATTTGAGGACAACACTAAGGTTCTGCAGATGGATTTGGACAAGATTGATGAGTTGTGGCTAGTGGCATGAGGTTCAACAAGACAAAGTGCTGGGTCCTGCATTTGGGTCACAACAACCCCATGCAATGCAACAGGCTTGGGGAAGATTGGCTGGAAAGCTGCTTGGTGGAAAAGGACCTAGGGGTGCTGATTGACAGCCACTGAACATAAGTCAGCTTGTGCCCAGTCAGCAAAGAAGCCAACAGCATCCTGGTCTGTATCAGAAATAGCTTAGCCAGCGGAACCAGGGCAGTGCCCTGTTCTCAGCACTGGTGAGGCTAGCCCCTCAAATCCTATGTTCGTCCCTGGGCCTTTCACTACAAGAGACATTGAGCTGCTAGAGTGTGTCTAGAGAAGGGCAGTGAAGCCGGTGAAGAGTCTGATGAAGAATGGCTGAGAGAACTGGGGTTGCTTAGTCTGGAGAAAAGAAGGCTCAGGGCGACCTTATCGCTCTCTAAAACTACCTAAGAGGAAGTTGTAGTGAGATGGGGGTCGGTCTCTTCTCCCAAGTAACAAGTTATAGGACAAGATTTAGCAGCCTCACGCTGCACCAGAGAAGGTTTAGATTGGATCTTAGGAAAAAATTCTGCACAGAGAGGATGATTAGATATTGGAACAGGCTTCCCAGGGAAGTGGTGGAATCACCAACCCTGCAAGTTTTCAAAAACAGTGTAGATGAGGCCCTCAGTGATGTGCTTTATTGGTCATCTTGATGGTGCTGGGGTAATGGTTGGGTTTGATAGTCTTCAAGGTCTTTTCCAACCCAGTGGATTCTATGATTCTATCAGTGGTTTATGTCCTTTTTAGAGGGATTTTATTTATTGGTTATCATTCCAGATTTTGTCTTGTTTTGTTTTATGAAAATAGAATGTAAGAGTGAGATGTTTTATATCAACACAAGTACTTTAATCTCAGTTTCCTATCAAAAGACAAGGATGTGTTTATGTGATAGTTCCTGTTTCCATCTCACCATGATCATTGGCATTCACTATGGTTCCATCTTTTGTTTATAAATTCATCCAGCTTGATAACATTTCCTTGAAACCAGTAACGAGCTATTATTTCTTGACACCCTAAATATTCACTAAAAATATAATTCCCCTTTTTTTTCTAAACACTAAAATGCCAGTTATCAAGGTTAATAAAAAAAAAATATGTACATAAAGACATAGACATCAAGACTATCAAAATTTTTTTTGCCACTAAATGGTATGGGTACTTAATACAGTAGAAAACATTTCGAAATCTCTCTTCTTTTATGCAATAAGAGTGATTACTTTCCTTAACTATCCTTCCTATTCCTAAGAATATTTCCTTCTGCTAAACCTAAAAAAATAGCCTCATCCTGTATTTAACATTCGTAGCCATGGGATTTTTCATAAACATATTACGTTTTTTTTACCAGCTGTAAATTCTTTATCTCACTGTTTTATAAGTTGCTCTGAATTTCACTGTTTATTTTATCACTGATGCTATTACCTTTCTACTCAGCTGATGTTCTTTTATAATGAACTAAGTCTTCAAATATGACTGAAGAGTTATGCAAAAGTTATTTTATCAAGTGTTTCTAACACTCCCATATTCACAGTTATTATTTTACATTTTCTGTACATAAATGTTCTCTTCCATTTTATGATGCTTATGTTTATTTTTTCTTCAGGGAATTGAACTTTTTAAAACTCTAAGAAATGAGGATCTTAGAATATAAGATATTCACTCAATCCCTTTTTTGTTTTCTTGACTTTGTACAAGCCTTTTAATTTTAGTGTTGTGCTTGGCAATGCTTAGATATCCAAATGGCACAATTTCATATTTTCTTACATTTAACTACATTAGTTGGCTCATGAGCTATTAACAGATTTATCTGAATAGAAGTTATATGATGCAAAATTATATTATTAAAGATTCTTTCAATTCTAACACCCCTGGAAATCTTGCTTTTTAAGAATTTCTATTCTCTAGAAATTAATAAAGAATTTATTATCAGGGCAAAATAGTAAAAATAAACTTTCAGAAAATTAATTTCCCATCAAAGATAAAATAAAGAAAAATTTATTCTGGGTATAAAAAAATAAAAATGGTCAATATTCTTTGCTATGACAATGCATGTAAAATATTGGAGCTGATGATGTCTTTAAAATGTAAGGCATCTGACTGGGGAAAAAAAGGCAGAAGTCACAAACCATCTTTGCAGCAATAAAGCCCAGTGTGCACCAGCTAAATCTATAGTAACTAATTAAAATAAATAAATTGCAACTTTTCCAGGCAATAAGGCAAACTGACTCAGAGTGGCCAACATTTATACTATTGGCTTTTCATAATATCCAAAACAGGGGGCTGTACCTGAGCCATCAGCTGAAAATAGTCTCTTGTGTTAATGTGCGTTTTATTGGGTGTGGGAAAGCTTTGGAAGCTTGCTTTAAGCTAGGGCCAGAAGTGCACCCAGGACTGTCCCAGTAGGTTCACAGTGAGAACAATCCTCTTCCATGGCCCAAGTGCACTCCCAGGCATTGTTTCAGCTATGAGTTTATCCATTCCTACATACTCTCTTCTCCATTTCATTTCCTGAAAACAAGCATCTCATTTATAAGAAGGCTCTTTGATATTAGCAAAGTAGAGAGTGAAATGAAGGTAAGACTAGGTAATAGTCTGTAAGTGACCAGGAATATGCTCTTAAAAAAACAATCGGTTCCTAAGGGGTCTGTTTTTTTTATTTTCCTTCAGCTCTTTAGAAAGAAGAGATGACAACACAAGGATATTTTTAATGCCATAGGAAATGTTGCAGATCTGTAGACTGTTTATGGAACAGGAACATAATAAAAGTTAACAGAAGGCCATGATCACCTGAGTTCAACTTCTATTTTACCTTTAGAATTTTCCCTCCAGCCCTTGGGATTAACCACAGGATCCTGCCATCTCATTCATTAAACTTTGATTTGCTTACAGGACTCCTGAATGTGAAGGTGAACTCTACCACTTGGTCTGTCAAGATGAATTTCTCTTTGGGTTTCTGGAGGACATGACATGACTACATGACAACAAGCAGGCAAAACAATGGTCATCATTAGAAATCCTGATAGCCTTCAAAGTAGATCTTGCAAATATATTCACATAATTACTACAAAATTATTAGTATGTCTTGAATTGGCTTGTTATGAAATTATAACTTTTATGAAAAATGTAACTAAGGCAAAATAAAGAGACAAAACACAGTAAAGTTAATAATTATGATGGAAAATGATTATTTGCAAAAGAGACTTGCAAAAGAATAGACAAAGGTAGATAACACTGATACCATTTATTAGGTACCCTTTAGTTTACATATTAATGGTATATAATAATGAGTACTCTGAAAAATATCTGTTGTGTGATTTAGAATTCAGTGCTGAATATTCTAAGAAGTATGGTAATGCAATAATTTTATCACTTTTTAAAGATAAAATGGAAGTAGAACTCAGGTGAGCATGGCCACCTGTTGACTTTTATTAGATACATGTTCCATGAAACATTAACTACATAATAATGGCTGGAAAAAAAAAAAATAGCTGTTTTAAATTAAAAACCAGTGCTGGTATGGTCTGAGAAATTAACTGCATGGCACAGTATAGCAATTAAAAAATGCATGGAGAAATTCTACTCCATTTCATGCTCTGATATAATTAAAACATGAATAGCATGAATATGAATGTTGACTGAATAGTATTGTCACAGAGCAATACGGAATTGACTAAGGGTGGAAGTGTTATTAGATAGTTTTAATAACACAAGCAGGTCTGGTTTAGGGAGGGTGAGAAAGTTCACAGCATTTATGAATGACAAGCAAACAGTCTAGTTACCAGGTAAGAAAAAGTCATGTATTTCAATGATTCAACAAAATATTTTGATTTGAAAAATAACTGGCATCACTTTGGAATTCTAATTTTGTGTTCTAGTACTCTCTTGAGATAATCTGTATTTATGCAAGTGCCATGCTGGTGAATAGGCCCATAACAATATGCCACAGCTATTAAAAATTTCCACTACTGGAGATACTACAGACTGCCCAGATCATGTGGTTCTATATTAAATGATCTTTACCACTAAACAGTCTTTTTTTTCCTCTAATATCTTCCCTGAATGCCCTTTCCTGCAACTTAAAAGCTACTATTCTTTGCGCTATCCACCATAGATATGGATGCAGGATTCCTCTTTCTGCAGTATTCTTTCAGATACTTGAATCCTATTTTCATTTTTCCTCTCAAACTCTAGACTAAACAGCTTCAGTTCTTTAATTTTCTTTTTTTGTTATGCTTTCCAGACTTTTTCTAACCCTCCTTGCAGGATTTCTTCTCATTGGTTTATATCTACCTAGAATAACTGGCACATACCTGGATGCAGTGTTCAGCTGTGGTCTTAATAGCATGAGCAGAGAGGAAGGATGAAATACGAATCTGATTAGTTGAATGTCTACCCATACATCTATTTTTTTTACACAAAATTAATTTCATATTCAGGTTATGATTCCCTATAGTCCCCAGATTATTCCCTGAAGAATATCCACCTGGACTAAACATAGAAATATGCGCAATACTCTTTCTGTAGAACATTTCCTTTTTGAATACTACACTTGCTTGTGTGTTCCTCCTTCTGTCATGGTGTCATCCACAACCTTAATACCAGCACTGAGGAAACTGCTCATCAGTGCTTAAGACCCAGTACAGAAGCAGCGCACTGCAACAAAGCGGTCTTAAGAGAACACCATCTGTTAAAGATAAGCATTTCCATATTCTCATTGCATCAGAGGTGAGGTATTTTACTTCCCAGCAGAAATAGTCACTGGCTGAACAGAAGCTGACTAAAAATTAATCCATAAAAGATGGAGCTTATAGACATAGCTGATCTTCTACCCTAAACTGTAACATTAATCATATCACTTTATTCTCATGTGATTTTAATGCAACAAATACAATGTAATACTAATCTTTGTAAGAGTTTTATAATATTTTAATGATATAGCTTAGATTATTGAATTTTATAATTTTGTATATTAAAGTTAATCTAAAATGTACAATTATACAAAGTATAATTTTATAAACTATGTAAACATTGCGATAATACAATGTCATTTTAATATAATATATACTTACACATGGACATATAATTTGAATACATTTGGACTCCTTTGCATCATTGGAAATTACAGGCTATAATGTTAAGCTAAACATTTAAAGGATTCTGTCGCCAGCAGCCCAGCTTGATGTAATTTATGCTATTAAATTGCCCTACCTTCCAGAACAGGGTAGTCACGTTCCGGCTGTCTATTAAAAATGGTCTTCAGCATATGCTTACTCCTGAGTCATGCCTAGGAGTAGTTTGGGAGATGCTTAATTGTCAGGGACAATCACGCCAGTGACCATCCTTATTAGTTACAGATGTGCCAGTAAACTTGCAAAATCAGAAAATTTCTCTCCCACACTTCATGTTTTAGACAGGATTGTAAAGAGGTTTAATCCATTCTCCTGGAACTGGATATACAGATTCCAGTAGTTAAAAATTATTGGACCTCACATAACTTTCATTTTACAGAGTAGCCCAGTACTCCTGCTCAGGATTGAATTACCTGCTGAACAAATGTACCATAAACCAGTAAAAAGTGTACCTAATTTTAACAGTTCTCTTTAATTTACTTCTTAAAGATACTGATCCAACTTAAATGTTGATGGTAAGAGAAAGAAGCTTCTGCTGGAATGTCATATGTGACCATTAAGATCCTTATCACAGTCTAGATCACGATGATTGTCACACTCATCATGACGTACAATTATTTACAGTTTGCATTGCCATCTTGTTTAAAGACCCATGTCAGCAAGCACTTAATAGTTGTGTTTAGGTAACATAAATGAAATAAGGCTTTTGAAGTCTTAAAGGGTTCCCATCTAAAGATGTGGGAAGAATAGCAGTTGAAGATAAAGAAAATAGAAGGAGAAAGAGCAAAATTGTGATGAAAAGGCTTTTAATGAATGTCTGTCACAGCACACCAGCTGCTAGCTTATTGAGCGTTTAGCCAAAGGGCTGGTACTTCAACTACTTATTCTCCGGGATAAATCTAATGAACTGAGCACTTAAGGGTCAGGGCCCCTGCTTACTTTATATTACAGCTGTCTTGGAAGCTATGAATTCCATGGGGTTCATGTTTTTAGCAAATTTCCATGACTTTCAACATGTTGAGATACTTGCAGATGACTGGACGTGAAAGTAATCAGCTGCTTTAACTTCACTAGAAACTTTGGGCGCTGCCAAATTAAACTTTGGGCTGAACAGAGTTGATAGAAGTAATTCAGCAAAAAAAAAATCTGTGGTGAAATTGTTCAGATTTCAGTTCTGCTCATTTTTAAGTCCTCACCTACATTGTTTCTCGTGCCACAGAGAGCCACAAAACCTAACTTTCCTTTAAAGCATTAGAAGAGGGAATGTACTTAAGAACTGTGAAATTCATTTGGCTTTCTTAATCCTGTCTATCATATCATGCTATCATGCTTGAGGGGTCTACTCGAGGCATGTCTGTTGTAAAATAGGATTTATTTCTCCTTCGAGAGAACGTTAATGACTCTTTTATGAATCACCCTAAGGTTAGCAAAAAACAGTACTTCTGCTGTTTTCTACCTGTTAGTCTTTATGCTTGGAAGCATGACATATATATGTGATCCTATATTACAGCCTACTGCAGAATAATATTATTTGGGCTCAGGACATATTCAGTTTTGTAAGTGGAAGAGAAAAGCTCTGTATTTTGACGCTGAAAAAAACCTGAGGTTTCTTTTTTTATATGTATTCTGATAACTCTAAAGATACAATGACAAAGGGAATCATTTAGGGCAAATTTTATGTCACCTAATTTTAGGTGTCTTAAATTTTAACATTAAAGTCTAAGGTAGTCATTCCCTTTATAATATCAACAGGCATCCTCAAAGGACATTCATTCTGGCATGTATTAGATAATTATTTTAGGATAAATTGATCTAATTTGATATCCAGAGATGTCTATTGTATTAGGAGACTATGGAGACCCAAAGCACATTTAGCTTGGACTTAGAGTTTTTATTTATGCTTGATTGATCCCTCTCTTAGCACCAGTCAATATGCCTTTGTACCTCATGGATCAATATCTAAGCAATAAACCAGTGGGAACCTGGAAAGGAACCAGTGGGAGGAAAGGGTTGTAATCACAGATGCTTTATTCTTACTCTTGCAACAAAATGGGAGTAATGGCTCTGGAAAATATTCTTGCCAACTTACGGATATCCTTTCACTCTCTTTGGTACACACTGCAGCTCCTTTGGTTTGACAGGTAGGGCAAGCTTTTCTGAAACATCACTTGATGTGGCAGTCCATGATATGCATCATCAAGTGATATTTTTACTCAGTATGGTGTTTCTTTTGTGATACAGAAGTTGTGCTGCAGTATCAACAGGCCAACAGACCAGAAATTCTATAACTGGATTATTTTTTGTTTCATTCATTAATTTTATGTAGCTAATGGGATTAATAATGTTCTGCTGTACCGAAAATAAATTCCTCTAAGCTACATATAATGTCAGAGATATGTAGGAGTAATCAAATTAAGCATTCTGGATGATCAAAAGTGGCTTGATGTAGATTTCGGTTTCTGCAAGCTTCTGAATGCCAGAAAAAAAAAAAAAAAAAGTAAGTAGAAACAGGATAATCTTTCTAAATAGGATTTATCCTGATGTATTTCTAATTATTTATCTTCTTATTTGGTCCACTGACCCCCCCCATCTCTCTTTAAAGCAATGTATCAAATGCATATGTATTTTATGCAGATTAATTGAGGATTGAAGATGACAAGTAGATAGCCTGCAAGGTGTGCAGAGATGCCTTGTGTTTATGTCCTAATAACTGTATTTTGATGAAGTGAAGAGAAGCATATAGACCTTCAGAACTGGAATTAGGAGGAAAGGCTCAGCTGGCAGTGTAGCTGTAGTCCTTTTTTCTCCTCTTCAAGCACAGAATATATTTCACAGGCTGGGCTTATTTCACCATGTTCCCTGTGAAAGATGTGAGTTTAGATTGGTTCTTGTGTCTCCTGGTTTGGGTTTGTGATTCAGTTTAGCCCCATAAAAATTCAAATTCCTTGTTTAATGTGCTGAGGTTGCTATCTATATGAGTGAGCTTACTAACTGCTCAGGAGCTGACCCTTTTTCTGAGGCAGAGAGGCAAGCAATTAGAATGAAAAAGAATAAGGGAAGGATTAAAAGTACATGAGAGAAGCAGGGAGAAAATTAGGGTAGAAAGATAACTCCAAACAAGATGTTTTTGTAAATCCTGTGTTTTATTCCTATTTTTTATGACAATGTGAGTTCTACTATATGGACTTCTTTGATAAGAACACTTACAGGACTGTTGCTTAGGTCAAAAGTATCCTTACTTTGGAAAAGAGGTTGCAGCTGTCTGTTTGTAGATACATGAAGAATGCCTTTTCTGGTGCTGAGCTAGAGCCAAACATTAATAGCTGGGGATGGAATATGGATCTAATCTCCTTGGTCTGTCTGGCTCACATACTGAGCTACTGCTCCAGGTAATTAAACATTCTGAAAGGGAAGCACACATGACACAAGTGCAGAAGACTTTGTTCTGATTTTAACCTTGGATTAGCATGGTATCTTTACATAAATCTGTAAAGATATCACGCTTGGAAAACTCTGAATGTATTCTGGAGAGTTCTGGGTGGTTTTTAAAACTGTCATCAACCTTCTTCTTTTCCTAAGTGCTCTCTGATTTCCTACATTGTATGAACTCCCACTGGGAGTTTTTATTCTCATATCATATTGTGCTTTTGGCCTAAGGTGTGAAATACTAGAAAAATATGATAAAGCATTTTTGACATTCAGGATTACTTCACAGAGGCTGTTTTTCTTAGTTTTTTTGTTTTACTTTATCTGCTTTGGCCTTCTTTGATAAAGGTAATTCCTGTCTTCTAAGAGTACAATGGTGAAGAAAATTAAAATGAATAGTGATTTCATATGTTTCTTGGATTTTTATTTTTCCCTTGCCAAAAAGATTATATTTCTTGGATGAAAATGATTTTACATATAATTTTCAGTTGTATTAGGACAGCTACATTATTGGTCTTTTAGCATATTTTGAATAGAGGGTATTTGCCTCTTGGTTCTGTTTTCATTTGCTATGTAAATGCAGAGTACTCTTTTGAAAATGTAAGGACCAAGGATGAACCTACAAACAAGTAGTCCCACTGAAGTTTTAATATACATTTAAAGCCTGGTCTTTCACCAAGTTTTCTAGGTAAGCAAAAATATAAAACTATTTCTTAGTTATGTCAAGATTTAGTGGATGTAATATTTCAGAAGTATAGTAAGCAACTCGTTGCTTTTCAAGGAGGCTAGTTGGTCATTTGATTCCCTTGTTACATGCATAGAAGAGAAAAAGCTACAGAATGATGTCAGCTTTAAAGCAGATAGACAGTCAAAGCCTTTTTGTGTGTGTGTTTTTGGGAGTTACAGGATATTGAATCCTATGAAAAGAAGCTTTTAGAGTCATATGAAGCCTATCAATAGCTTATACTAAATTTACTATGGGTTATATATCAGGAGAAGGAATTAAAGTTGATGAAAAGTAATGTATATTTACGTGATTTATGAGTTTTATGCAAGTTTGCCACAAAAAGTTATGGCAGGAACTCTCAACTAACTTTATGTGAATTGGAAGCTATTAGATTAAGTAAAACATCTTGCAGCTGTACTTGTAAAAGACATTTTCTGACTGACAGTGGCAATGCTGGTACAAGATTTATACATACAATAAGCAAAACTGGTAGCATTAGCATGGAGCTATAGTCTTCTTAGCATCCATAATTGTAAACAAATGTAGGCAACTCAACTGAAGTGACTGAAACTGTACATTGAAGAATGGTAACAGCTAAAAACCAGACATCGCATTTTTAAAAGAAGAGCTTACAGTAAAAAGTTGCTATTGCAAAATACTTAAAGCTGTTTATAATTCCCTGACCTATAAAGTGACAATAATAAATGACACACAAAGATTTTTTTTTCTTATTCCTATAGTTTCTGGCAAACAAATAACTATAATGACTTTTCCAGGACCATGTCTTTTAAAAAAATCTTGTTAAGTACTATTTACACTACAGCTGGAGTTCCTCTGTGTAAACACTTTACTGTTTAAATTGCTGAATGCTCAGTTCAGTTGTGATTCATCCTGAGAATTAGAAGGGGGAAAAAATTTAATGAAATTCTGATATGTAAAGGATTTAAAACCAGCCCTTGCTGGGATTCCAAGAGACTACAGAGCTTCAGAATGTACATTCCCAAACCTTTGTACATATGTTTCCTGCTGACAGAAAGCAATTGCATACTGTAATCAGACCAAGAAGAGAAAAAAATAAAAAAAGAGAGAAAAAAGAAGTCAACCAAACAAAACTGGAAAGAAAGAGAAATTAGTAAGATTTGCTGAACCACCTTTACAAAATGTTATGATTCTGGATTATTTTAATGTCTTTATTTATTTTATAGGCTTTGGCAGCACTCCAGCTGAAAGGCTGGTGATGAGGACAGGACAGTAGAAACATTTTGCACATCTGCAAGGACATTGTCAAAGGCGCAGCTGACAGCAAGGTGTTTAACTTACATTTGTGTTGTGGAAAATCTCTCCATATCTCACAATCTACAAAATTATTTCGGTTAGCCAGAACACTAGGTATGATTGGTACACTAGACTGTAGCCGTACTTTTGTTCAGTCTGTCTAAGGAGAAACAGGCCTCATGCCCTGTGGTGAGCCTGTAAGCTGTAAAGGTCATGGCTCATGTATAGCAAATTGAAGGTTACTCAGAAAAATATCAAGAAAAGTTGTTCAATAATGCAAGATAAGCAAAGAACAGAAGAAGATACTGAAGCTAAAATGAAGACATCTTTCTCATCTATACTATTGACTGGCAGACAGCTACTTCACTCTGTATTACATTCAGGATGGGCTCAATTTGAGCTCTCCCTGAACTGCAGCTGAACTGAACACCAAGTCACGCTCCCTTGAGCAGAGATGCCTCTCAAGGTTACCTGAGACTGAGATGATTCTTTAGCCAAGGTGGAGATCTCTTTACAACAGATCCTGAGTAAGTGATGCTGAATTAATACTAATGAAACATTACTGATCCATGTACCTACTCAATATTAGCATTATAAGCACTGTATAGGTACTTCCATTAGGCATAAACCATTCATTGTCTTAATCTGAGACTAAGATTGGACCTAGCCACATCTAGGTTCCATAAGGACTTTAGAAAGCAAAGTGGCCCACTATGAACCTCGTGACTTAATGGAAGGGTCTTCCTTAACCTTTCCTTTTGCAGCTCTGGTCCCTGTGTAAATCATTTAAACTCAATTCTAATTCAATTTTCTTTTGTATCTTCTTTCCATGCAGTAAGATAAACCCTGCCATCAGACTTATTGAACCTTGATAAACCACTGTTAAACCTTTTTAAATTCCATCAAATTTACTGAGCTCTGTCAAATTATTTTACCTCAATAAACATACTGTTGCTTCTTTCTTTTGAGCGAGGTGCATTCTGCTCATTTATGACACTAGCAGAGCAGAGTAACTATTCCACAAACCAGAGGAAGCTACAAAACACTTTTTCCTGAGACTGAGAGGATTCAAATTGGCCAGAGGCTGAGATTCTGCAGGCAGAAGTTTCTCAACAAAGCTAGTTGGATTGGCAATTTAAAAGTCAGCCAAGCTGCTTGTCTTTAGTTGATATGTGCAAAAGCCCCAAAATATTTTATTTCACTCATGTCAAGCTTTTCATCCTCAGCTTCCATTTACCAAAGGAACAAAACCCAGAATTTCAAGGCAGATTCATTGCTCTGTTCTACTCTATAAATGGAAGCAATAACTTCTTGCAGATCCTCTATGGGGATATTCCCTGGAGGTATGGTGTGTGATTAAGATTAGCATAACTGGCTTTTATTCCTGTTTGTGCAGTCTCTGATGCAGGAGTATATCCAGGAGGTAGAAAAGTGGCTGAAAAACAATGCTCTCTGCTTATCCCCAGCTGGCATTTGGACCCACTGCCAGCTGTCACAAAGTTAACTTTAAGTATGTTTCACTTTAATTTAGATAAATAAATATGTATTTATTTTGGAAAAGCATAATTTATTTAGGAGAACTCAGTGAACTT
The DNA here is from genome assembly GCA_032466535.1 of Forpus xanthops. Lineage (NCBI taxonomy): Eukaryota > Metazoa > Chordata > Aves > Psittaciformes > Psittacidae > Forpus > Forpus xanthops. The sequence continues at coordinate 638 of JASSUY010027554.1, read as the reverse complement.
ACACATAAAATCAATTATTATAATTGTGAGTAATTTCTGAATTATAGTTATGATTACAGAATTACATCAACCTGTGTACCTCCTGGATTCAAACAGGGAAAAAGAAAACATGAAGAACATTTTTTAAGACATGGGTTCATAATCTGTTCTTTTAAACCAACAATATTCTATTTTTTTGAGGATTTTACAACTTTTTATTCATTATGTCCTAGACTGTCTTTCCTGCTAATGCTCTAGCAGGAAAAATTCTTTGCCAATATAAAGCAGAAGAGTTTCAAAAGTTCCTTGAAGAAATTCAATTTCGAAACCGGAATTTGTCTCATTTATCTGTCAGAAGAGGGGCTGCTGTGCATATGTTGCATGGGTATGTAAGCTGCAGACATTTCGAAATAGGCATTCCAGAATTTGCTACCAAATACTGGGATATTTCAGCTGTTCACAAGCCTTCGAATGCCCCTTTGTCTCCAGGAAATTCCTGTAGTTTGTCTAGAATGACTGATTTGTTCATTTCTTACTGCACAAGCAATTCTCTTAAAGATAACTGCAGGTGTCCTCATCATAAGACCTCATAGCAGCCTTCCAGTATCTGAAGGAGGCCTATAGGGATGCTGGGGAGGGACTCTTCATGAGGGACTGTA
>JASSUY010027552.1:0-18007 GCA_032466535.1 Forpus xanthops | reverse complement strand
CAGTCATTTTTCTCCTTCTTGGTAGCTGGTGCAGTGCTGTGTTTTTGATTTTGGGCCTGGGAACAGCGCTGATAACAGCAGTATTTTCAGTTACTGCTTGGTAATGTTTTGGTCTGACCAAGGACTTTCTGAGTATCATGTTCTGCCAGGGCGGAGGGCAAGCTGTGATGAAGCATAGACAGAACACCTGACCCAAACTGACCAAAGAGTTATTCCATACCACAGCACATCATGCCCAGGATGTAAAAATGGAGGACAGAGAGCTGGAAGGGTGGGGGTGCACTGTTTGGTCTGGCTTGATATAGATGGTGAGCGATTGTATTCTTTCCTTGTATTTGCCTTGTCATTATTATTATTGGTGGTAGTAATAGTGGTTTTTGTGTTATACTTTAGTTACTAAACTGTTCTTATCTCAACCTGTGGGAGTTGCATTCTTTCGATTCCCCTCCCATTCCCTCTGGGACTGGGAAAAGAAAGAGGGAGGAGTGAGTGAGCCTGAGTGCCTTAAATCACATCAATTTCCCTGTCAAATTTTCTAAAAATTAATTTTCAATGCAAAGGATACTTGGACAAAGCCATTACTTAGGACAAATTATAATAGATAACTAGAAGGTCCTCTCTGAACCAGGGAAAAATCCTTTTGTTCAATAAATTTATATTCTTTGTGTTGTTTTTTTTTTTTTTTCTGATATTGATGTCACGCACTTGGAGAATTTAGGTACTCTGTGATCTAGCACCCAGTTTTTTTGATGTTCAGATTCAAGTAATTGTGTGGGCTTGAGCGTAGCATTGTTATTTTAAATATGAATAGTCTTACTACCTTAAGTAGACATGAAAATTTAAGGCAAATAAGACTTGTGGAGGAGGTGATAGGCTAGTGCAAATTTGCTGTTTTCTTGAGTTCTAGGTGTCTACCAGAAGATAGGAAGGCAAAGCTGCAAGAAAATAAAAATTCACATTTCATTGGTTTTAGTAGTTGAGGGATATTGTAAGTTCAAAACCCTTTTTTTTAAATATTTTTCCTAGTCCTACCTGACCATTGATAAAATATCTTGTATTTTTTGTCTGTTATCTCTGTATCTTCATACTTATTACTGTTTTTTTCAAAAATATTCCTGCACTGATGATGCATGTGGTTTGTTTTCTTAGTATGCTGAGCCCTGCTTAAAGTTTACAGGAAGATGTTTACATTAACTCATCACTCACAGGCTTCACATTTTGATGGACTCTCATTTTAGTATCATTTATTTACTGTTGCAGATAAGTGGAATGCACCTCACTCAAATCAGAGAAGCAGCAATAGGTTTTATTGAGTTAAAATCATAATTTCACAGAGTTCTGTAAATTAAATGGAGTTTAACAAAGTTTAACTGTAGTTTACCAAGGTTCAACAAGCCTGATGTTAGGATTCACCTTATTAATTACTTCATGGAATTATTTATGCTGAGTTTATAATAATTAATATTGAGTAGCTACATGGATTAATAATGTTTCATTAATATTAATTCAGACTACAATCAGTCACTTTCCAGGTATCTGTTATAAGGGCAAGGAATGATCTCTTAATGTCAGGTAAAGAATCTCAAACCTTAAGAATCATCCCTTGAGAAGCATCTCCCCATTCAAGGGGAGAGTAATCTGGCATGCAGTCCAGCTGCAATTCAGTGAGAGCTCAGACTTGTCCCACCCTCAAGGTAATATTTGTAGAATGGTTGGCTGCTGGTCAAAGGTATAGGTAAGATAATATAACTCCGGTATCTTGTGTACTTTGGTTTTCTTTCATTTTGGGGTTTCGAAACCACTTTACACAATATTTTTCCAAGGCAACTTCACTTCCTTGCAGGTGAATCAGGAGCTTTCCAACTTGAAGGTTCCCCAGGGCGAATAAGGTCTGTTGCTCCTTAGTTTGCCTGAACAAAAATGTGGTTAGAGGTCAAGTGTAACCATCACATTTACCCATCATTTTCACACCTTTTCAGCGTTACTTTTGTTGAGCACAGCACTTCAACTGCTATTGCCTAAACTGTTGTTAATGCATGCTTTAATCTCATTTCCAAATTATTAAAAATGTTTAATGTTATATTTGATGACCCTGTTACATTGCCATCACATGTTCTACCATAGCCTGAAATGGTTGTTTTCTGTTGTTTGCACCTGATAACTTGTTGTACTTACATTCATATCCCTTTCTACAACATATATAATTTCATTATTAACATAATGGAGTATTCTTCACTTGGTGAAAATGGCAAAGTTTTGGTAGTGGCAAGAGTGTTCATTCATTAAAATCACCTATTTTGTGTTTAGCTCAAAAAAGTATTTGGTTTATGCAATTAAGCAATATGCAGCATAATGTTAAACAGGTAATTTGGTTCTAGCAGTTCCCAGTTTTGAAGGACTTTACTTTCCTTCTCTTCTTTTTTTTTTTTTTTTCTTTTTATAGAGTTGTACATAAAATGTCAGGCATCGTTTCATTATTAGTACATTTATTCACCTAACTTTTCCTTCTACATTTCTCTATTTTTTATTTTTTTTCCTCTCAAGAAAAATAATTGCTGCGATTGAGTGATACAAGAAGCTATTATTGAGGGAAGCAGTTTTGCTTTTGATCATTTAAAAGTAGAAGTTCATGCTATGTAATCATAGGAAAGTTGTATGTGGTACACTCAAGGACCAAACACAGATCAATACATTCTAATAATTTCTGTTGCCCTCTTTTGAAAGGCTGTTTATGATGTCTGTAAATAGTGAGGTGCCAAAAATAAATTATAGATATGCAGTTTCATCAAGATAATACACAGAACAAAGAGGCTTTTAAATGCAAAAGCAAAATTGAAATCACGTGGGTTGTTTCCAGTATTTTTTTATCTTAAAGGTCTTACAGAAGTTTAAGATCAGAGAAAAAATTTCTTTGGTTTAAGGTACCATCATGAAATGGCTTAAGTATCACATATTCACAGGTGTTCATGTTGATAAACAATTAACCTTTTTTTCTTTTAGGTCAAAGAAATTATGTGTTACTTACCCTGAGGAAGCAACTATGAAAGATTACTGTTAAATGTCAAATGCTAAGAAATATATGTATATTTTACAATCTTCTGTATCAATCTGAAACTCAAGTAACTTTTGAATATCAGTAGGAGAATCAGAAATACGTTCCTTTCAATTTATAATCAACTCAAAAAATTATTAAGTCATCGTCATGGTTGAAACAGACAAACAACGTCTGAAGTGCTTCTTTGGTGATTAAGTAGAAAATTGTGCTTTATCATTACAAACCCTTACTTATATACAGTTTCTAGCATGCATGTGTCTTTTAGACATTGGTTACATCAGTTACCAACAGCACATTATTAGATGGCCCTTTGACGCATTACTGAAGTCTGTTATCTTGTCAAGCTCTTACTCTGCAGTTAGTTTTTCCCCTTGACTTGCTCTCTCCCCCAGATGCCTTCTGCTTTCTCCTTCTGATGCCTTCAGCTGCCTCATTCTTCCTGGATAAGCTTTGATATCTTCAAAGCTAAGTTCTAACTTTTTGCCCTCAGTCACGTAATCTCCCAAAATTCATGCACCAAATTTAAAATATATATTTATATCCTTCATGCTATTCATAAATGTAGCAGGAGCTACACTGGAGCTTCTAGACCTAGATTAAAATTAGTAATAAACACCTTCAATCTTGCATAAGAAAATTAAAATGCTCAAAAGAAATTTAGTTAGTCTGGTTTAGAGAAGGGAAAAATTCTTCCTGAATTAAGATTGGAAAATCAGGTTAGTGCTTAGGCAGATAAAGGAATAAGTTGGCAGCAGGGGAGGGGACATGAGGGTGCAGAATATAAACCAAGATGTGTTATAACACAGCTAACAAAAGCTACTTGCCTTTTTCACCCTATTGACATTTGTTGATGGCAAAGAAGAAAGTAGGGAAAGAAGCCAACAATAAACCCTCTCAAAAATCTCAAATATACTTTATTTTGCAAATTTTACAATGCATTCAATTGTTTGTGTCGGTTTTGTTTGTTTTGTTTTGTTTTGTTTTTTTCCTGATAGACAAACATTCCTAACGTTTTCCATAAATGTTTCATGTTTGTGAAAACAGAGGCTTATTTTCCTTTTCAAGACCAAGTGACAAGAAATTACATTAGGATGTTGCTTTCTTGTTAAAGAAGTCTGAAAGAACAGAAGTTAACCACTACAAAAATTATGCATAACATCTTAGTAAATTTAGGATGTGCATTATGCATTGAATATTGTTCATTTGTATTTCCAGGAGATCTGTGCCTAGTCTTGTATGTCTTAAGTGAGACGGGTCCTTCAAGAGCACTTATGTGTTCTTGTCTTTCACAGTATGATTGTACGAGTTTGGTAGTGGCTTTGCAATCTAAATTGTCCTTAATAATTCTTTCTAGAATCAAAATGAACCTCAAATTTGTAGTAGTAGTAAAATGAGTTCAATCTTACCTCTTTTTAATCACTCTGATAAGGATTTGATGTTTTTCTGCATCTTTCTGAAGAACTCTAAAATCAAGATTCTTCAACATTTGAATTTCATGTCTAGTGTTACTTTTCCCAGAAAAAAAAAATAAAGAAATAAAACTAATCTTGGAAAACCCTTTTGTTAGAAAGTCTTTAGTGTTGAGCTAGAAATTTATATTATTACACAGGTCAGAAAACAGCGCATCATATAAATGATAACATACAACAATTAACTCAAAAAAATGAATTATGAGTATAATGTAATTAATGAAGATGCTAGGAAGTACTCAAAAAAGCAAGGCCCATTTACTTTTGTAAGTTATATCAATTTTCCTTCTAACTCTATCGGGCCTGTCAACTTACTCTATATTAATACACTGTTTATAAAACACTCAAAAAGAAAAGAGAATACAATCCAACTTCTACATGGAATAAAAAGTCCCTAGTAACTGCCATGTTCTGATCAGGTTTTTTAGTTGTATTTTGCTCTTTCTGTATTTTACTCAATTTGGGAAGGTTGCACACATAAATTTTAAGCTTTCCTTGGATTTAACAGCTTTTGTTAAAATTTCATAAATGTCATTAAAATTTTCTTCCCCATAATTTTTTATTATACAAACTACCAGTGAAATATAGTACCACATAATCCAAAATTCTAATTATTTTACTTTATATATGACACTAAAGCTATGAAGTATAAAGAAAAAGAAAAATAAAAGAATTAGGCATAGAGCTGCTGTTCATTCTGATGGAATTCACAGTTATAGACTTTCATACTTTCACATGAGGTGCAACAAGATAATATATAATTTTTATATTTTTCCTATTTTATGTATAACATATTCAGAAATGTAATTAATCCATATTTTAATACAATTATATAAACCAGGACATTTTGCAGGAGTAGGGGTGAACTCAAGCTTCTATTATAATCTTTTACCAAATAATTATTATGAAAGATTATTTTAAATCCCTAACAAAATATGGTTTCATTTCAAAGAATATGCTTGGGTTTTAAGTAGTTGTATAACATTCTCCCCTTGATGTCACTTTTCTCTTGACAGTTTTGGTCAAAAGTGAGCAATATCTGACAGATAAAATTGCTTGGAATATTTCAGTCTGCAATCTTGCTGTAGGAAATAAAAGCCTATCATCTTTCATGTACCTATCTTTCATATATGTAAGTATATAAATCTCATACATGGATGCTTATAATTCTTATCCAAATCTACACATGTACACATATAAGTGTAGATTTTGATTCATCAAATATGAAATCTAGACAGTTTTCATCTTCCATGTGGTGAGCAGAAGGTAAAAAAAAAAGATACTTTTGTGTGAAATTGACAGGAAAAGTGAGAGTGAACTTTGAAAAACCAACCCAAAATACACATCACCCAATTCTAGTCGTGAAGGCATTTGAACATGTATTTTGGCATGTTAACCACGCTTGGCTATTTCTATCCCTTCTATGAAGCTTTAAGACACTTAGGAATTGATATGATAAAATACCTCCATTGTGAATAACTTCCCTAATAACATCTGTTTTAAGTTTCCCGAGGCTCAGTAAAGCAGATTACTGAAGAAAACAGAAATTCTGAAACTTTCGTAAATCCTTTTTATAATGATAGAGAGCAGCACTACATGACCATTTACCCATGAGAAGAACAGTGTCACTGATTGTATTACAGGAAGAGAGACTAATGTGGTTATACCCTTAAGGGTTAGATGAAAAATGAACCTTTCACCTCTGTGAGTCAGCACAACCAGCAATTCAAAAGCATTATATGTGTGAGGCAGTTTGCAGGATCTGTTCTATTTGCCACTGGAATTGGCTGTAGAGCATTTGGCAAAGTCTGAGTTGTTTCAATTCTGGATCATTATCCCAAAGTCCCCTTTTATATTTAAACTTTAAAAGTAGTTTGGAGGCATCTACAAAGAACAGGGAAATCATAACACGTTTCTGCAGTTAACAGCAAAAAACGTTATTTAATACTTCTGAAAACAACTGTAACTTACAGTTGCAGAAGACTTCAGTGCTATGAGATTCCCAGGAGCTTCTATGAAAAATCTCATGAGATTAAGAAGAAAACTTTCCAAGACATCTAAATTAAGAAGCTGCCCAAGCCTCAGTGAACTGCACCAGATATCAGGAGGGAAAGTAATTTTCTTGTATAACTTGCAATTGATGTACTTTCTGCTGAATGGAGAAATCTCTTTTTTTTTTTTTTTTTACCCCTGAATGTTGTTACTTGTCCATAGAATCATTTGTAAGTTTTAATTCTAAATATTTTTAATCACAATCTTAAATGATAAAAAGTAAATTCACTCCTCTCATCCCACAATGTCCTGAGAGAAATATTATTGTGAGATATTACAGATTATTTATTTCTTTTGATGAATTGCAATACTTTTTTTTTCTGCTTGTAAGTTGCTTGTTAATGAAAGCTAACTTTTGTAACAGCATTACTTTTCATTTGCAAGAATATCTTGTGTAGATCAATGCTTCAGTTGCTTTACCAAATTGTGTTAAATTATTTTAACCTGTGAATTTTCTCTCTTTTACTCTTCTGATTCTCTTCCTCATCCACCTGCAGCAGGAGTAAGCAAGCAGCTATGTGGTGCTTAATTGTTGGCCAGGGTTAAACCATGACATTAGCAAATGCACTAAAGCAGATACTAGGACGATAAACTCCAGAACTATATGGAGTAGACTACAGCTCCTATTTTTGGGGAAGTATAAAAAATATCCGTCAATGTCAAAAATCCCCTTCCAGCTCTCTCCTCACAGAACCTGACTCTGAGAAATAGGTTTAATTTGAAATTTGCATTTATTTACCAGCATCTTTTTCCTTAATTTGAAGCAATTAAATTAACATAATGAATTAGTAAGGTGATAAAAGACTAATTAAAGCAGTGGTTTTGTGCGTACCATTTTGTTAAAAGATGCCCTGTTTATCTGAATAACAGAAATTTTATGGGAATGCAAATAGAAAAATTTTACATATGAATCTAGAATTTGAAGAACTACAAAATAAAAACCAAACTCAATTAAAAATAATAGATTAAATTTTGCTATCTATGTCATTGTCCCAGTAACTTGCCTTGAATCTTAAGAGCAGATCCTAATTAGTTTGATTTTTGTGAGCCATTCTTTAACAGTGCTATGAATTCTTTGACTTTTTCAGAGGGACTGGTAGATGTAGACTATTAAAAAAATGCTACTGTATTGTGACCTTCTCTTCCTGAACCATGTTAAGCAACTTCTGTCATGTACAGAGTGACTCCGCAAGCTTCACGTATGCAGTCAAGACTATAAAGCAATTACTTTTTGGTAATATACACAGTATATAGCTGGACTAATAAGCTATTACGCTAACATGCTCTCCATCACCAATGAGACATTTAATGAGTCTCTGCTGGCCCAGCAGGTATTAGCTGGGTGAGGATGTATTAGCCTCCGGTATCTCTGGGTACACATCAACACTCCATGTTGCTTAGCTGCCATCTTTCAATTTCATTTTTAATTTAGGGCCTATACCTGTTAATGTTGGCATTTGTAACCTGAGCAGCTAAATAACTCTGTTTTGATGAGGTTAGCAATGACTGGGCTTTTAAATACCTCAGCATGCCTGGCTTTAGCTTGTGTGTGTCCAGGTCATGTAAGTCTTGGATCACAAGCACCTGAAAACTGTTGCCTGAGAGGTTACAGTATTTTGTTCAAACAGAAGATGATATGGATGAGGTAGATTATGTGTTTATAGAAGATTTAAAGTCTCAAATCCATGCTGACAGCTGTAACATGTATTTTGGCAGATAATTCTATTTAAAATATTCTGAGTTCCCCAATATTTCTTTTTGTGCAAAGACTGTAAATCCAGCAGAGGGTTTAGATATTGCCTGCTTAAAAAGAAATGGATAATCAGTGATTTGCTGGATAGGAGATTTATTCATTTTTGCCCTTAGATTACATCTTAGAAATATGTTTAGGCTGTATCTGTACCAATGAAACACATATGTTTGGGACCAGTCTCTGGTACTACAGCAAAGACATTGTCCAGCCCATGTTATCTCCAGGGCTGTGGCTGGGAACGTGTTAGTGACCTCAGGCCAAAACTACTAGGAACATATTAGCCACTTCCCAGAAAAGATGACCACCTTACAGTACTCTTCAGTGTTTTGCAGTACTGCTTGTGCACTTACTATCTAACCTGCGTCATGACATTCTTGTGATAAAAAGAACTTTATTTCAGTTATTTCAGTGCAAATATTTGACCTCCTACTTTTGCAGGAGTGTAAAATTTTTAATTTATCTTACAATCTACTTGAATTATTTATTGTACTCTTTGGTAATGTGAAGGATTTTACAATAGAAATGTGAAAGCCAAGAGGAAATCCTGGTCAAGGTCAGCCTGACTTCCCATACAGTATGCAAAAAAAATTGATAAATATACCTCTCCCTACTAGGTCCCAAATCTAAATCATGAACTGCTATTATTAAATATTGGTTGTTTTCATATGTCCCCTCCAAAATAACACAGCAATATGCTCACTAAATATTGGAGAAATGTATTTATATATATTTCACACACATAAAACCTTATAATTACCATGCAAAGGAAATGAAAAAGGGGGCTTTTTGTGAGATTGAGTGTCATTTGTAATAGGCTGTGGGCTAACTTCATAACAATTCTGTCACTACTAGGAAGATGTTTTAAGGTTGTGAGACTAAAATCCCTGAGCAGGGTGTTTGCTTCCTTTGAAAAGGACTCTGGTAAAAAAGAGCAGCACTGTGTCCACTGCAAAGTGCTCATAGAAAGCTTTGCTTTGTATCTTTTCATCCAGGGAAGGGTAGTGCTATTCTGTGAAGGAGGAACAATTTCTTTGAAGGAACAAATGTTCTAGATTCCCAAGAAACCCAATCAGTCCTGATTGCAATAGTCCCAAAGCAAGATATTTTGTATTTTGCTCCTTATTCTTATTCAAGTTCGAGTTGGACATAGCCTAGGGTGGCATGATTTAGTGTGAGGTGTCCCTGCCCATGGCAGGGGGGTTAAAACTAGATGATCCTAAGGTTCTTTCCAACCCTGACTATTCTATGATTCTATGAATTTGCAATATAAATTAAGATGTCTGTTTGCACAGAAATTCAGTGGTACGTTTTATGCTATAGACGACTACTTTTGTTTGAAAAAGTAGTGAGAGTGAGATAGCTCTCTAAGGACTGTTTGCAACAGGCACCTAGGGGTACCTTGCGTGCTAGTCCCATTCTCAAATATCCTAGTACAGAAAATACAATCTCTACCACATAGCAATAATCCTTATTAGTGTTTGATGGGGCAAGGTGCTTTCTGATCACTTTTGAAATCTCCTTTGGAAGTAGTAGAAGCTGTAGAAAGAGAGCTTCCCAACACAGATTTGACTGAAAATCTCTTTGTGCTTTGTCTTTTAGAATCATAATTCTGTCACCTGCAGAAGATAGGAGTGAAATTGAGCTACAGAACGCCATCTGTTTCAGAGGGGCACTGAAGTTCTTATTAAAAAATCCCTGCTGCTGTTTTGTGTGTATATTGAGTCAGCTCTGTCTAGCATTACATGTACAACACTAATTAATCGGTTTCTTCTCACTTTCCCAAATCATCCTAAACTAATCTTGTTACTATTGTGATAAGTAGGAATAAGGAGTAACATATTTTGATTGAAGAGATTCCTATTCATTTACAAAGAAAATTATATACAAATGTGACTACTTCGGGGTGTAAAATATTCTTTTGTTTCCATGCAAACTTTCTAATGAAACATCCTTGATATCATATTGCTTATGCAACAAATATTCTGTTCACAGCTAGTGTGTCCTGTTGATATTAGACATTAGTATCTCCAACAGCCTGGTGACTCCTACCTAACTGTAAATTTGCATTTAGTATATACTGTCATTTTGTCACCTAGTTCAATTTTTATTACAGAAACAAGAAAATGAGCTGTTAAATATTCCGACATTAAAATTTGATTCTCCTCCCTCCTTGCTTTCCTCTTAGCCCAGGCACTTTTATCAAGGGTGATGCACGCAGGTGTGTTGGTGCGGGTCTGCATTATCAAAGAGAATAACTCCTGCCTACTACCATTTTAGCAGGCAAGCAGGTAATGAAGCTGGAGAACTACTGCAAGCTAAAATAACTCTCTGTCTTTCACAATTTATTTATCTGCTTGTTTGTCTAGTTTTGACCTATTCCCCAAGCAAGTCTGCCATATGCTTCAGTAACCAGTTGAGCTGGCACAATTGGCTGGTGCTCTCTCTGAGATTGTTTCCTCTGAATCACAGCATGTACCCTGATGAGATCAACTGGGAAGAAACACAGTGGTAAGTCCCAGCCAATTCTCTGTCTCAGTTCAGCCGTGCTTCTTAGTCAAAACTGAAGGAAGCCTAGTGGCGCATGTGCTTTACTTAGCTGAACAGGCCCTCATGCACTTCTACAGAAAGAAGGAGTATTATATCCAAGGGCTTTGCTTGTTTCTTAAAGTTGTATATTTGCTACAGTAATAAAATGTATTTGCTGCAGACCCTGAAGGAATATTTTTGTCTCTCTTGCTGCACTAATCACCATAGGAGGTTAATGGTAAGCTATGAGGTCAACTATACTGGGCAAAGTCGCAGAAGTGGACAACGATTGAGAAGAAAGTGATTGGGAGAAAGCATGTAAGAGAGCTGGTATTTTAACAGCTGTAAAAGAATTGGAAACCAGGACTGCCCCCTTGTCAGTGAGGATTGAAAAGACAGGAACTACTCTGGTAAGCTAAAGGCATGAACAAACAATCAGTATTTGGTTTGTTAGGTGAGGCACCAGATTGACTCAAATCTCATTGTTATGCATAAGAATTATGGGGGTTTTAACTTGTTCATGTACGAACAGACCAGAAATCTTCTTCCCAGAGACTGTAAGTTTTTAAACACTTTTCATTAACTGGTAATACAAATTTCTAATGCTAATAAAGCGATTGCATTAATTTTTTAACCAAAGCACACTAAATTTTACATGGAAGGTAATAGATCTTCCTTAAAAAAAAAAAAATATAATAATAAAAAAGACAATAAAATTGCTTTAATATATACAACAACATTAATAGTTCTAGAGACTCCTAGATGACTACTGATAGCATGGTTAAATTAATTTTCCCAAGTTGAGTCTCTTTTGGTGAGTGACGTCTCCCTGTCTTTACCTGGACTCATGAATCTTTCATTATATTTTCTCCTCCCTGTCCAGCTTAGGACAGAGAGTGATAGGGTGTCTTTGGTGTGCATCTGGTATCAACCCACCACAATTATATCCACGTATATTAAATTATTCCCTTCTGCATAAAGGCCAATTCTCTTTATTGTCATCTAGGTTTTGAGTTACAGAGCTGTAAGCATAGAGAAAAAGAACAGTGTTCATGAGTGTTCAGTTAAATTAAAAAAGTGAATTTGCTTCGACAAGTTTGAAGCAGAGAAAGCAATAGGATGATTTTGTCTACATAATGCTGATGTAGGAACAGCAGAAACAGTTTATTATGAAGCAGTGTTCCTTTCCTCCAGTTAAAACTTCACAGTTCTCATTTCAAATCTTTCCTGTTTTCCCTGATGTTCCATACCATCAAATCTTTCTTTTCTGGAGCATGCATGTTTATAGTTGAGTTCCTTCTGGACTGTCTGGTTATCATGGCCTTGTGCCCAATTTAATCTTAAACAACATTTTCGCTAAACATAGTGTCATTGCAGATAAGGTAGTGAAATGATTAAAAAGTATGAAACAGACAAAACCAAGCTAAATGGAAACCTTATAATTCTGTGTGCCTTGTTAAACATCACCAGGCTACACTGGTTGGCAACTGTCTTAGATGTATGACTAATAAAGGCAGGATGGCTGACAAATTTTAGAGAACATCAAAGAAAATTAAATTCTATGAGATAAAACAGTTGGAGAGCTGTTCTTCTCATGATATTAGTGCTGTCCTTCAGCGCAGTCCTAACTGTGAAAACAAAGTTGTAAAATGCTGATAAAGGACTTGTATGAAAATATCTCTCTAGGCAATAAATTCTGAAATAAAACTTAGGAAAACTTCATTAAAGTAATTAGTAAAACCTAAACCAATTTAATTTTGGTTCAATAATTCTTCTGGCTCCCATATTTCAACTATTTGAAATGCATTTTGCAACTTTGACTTTTTGTGTTGGAGCAAGAAGACACACACTCTTGGAGAACTTTGTTAACAAATATGTCTTTTATATCCGTATATTTGTTCAAATCAGCAGATTGTCTTTCTGTCCTAGTGGAGATGATGAGTCTTGCATAGGTCTTCTACAGCCATAACGCATTACACTGAAGAAAAAACAATGATTCTCAAAGGCTCAGTTTGATTACTAGCATTCTGTAACTATGAGTTGTTCTTTTTTAAATGCCCTCAGATGGCATTGATTTCTTTCATTCATAAGACAGAGGCCAAGAGTTCAATGACCACTTCTGCCTAATGCAATGACAAGAATGGTAACACAATAATTGCAATATGATATATTTATAATTTGAAGCCCAATTTTACCAATTGCCCATATCAACATTTCTTACTAGTTTGCATATGAAATGAAAGTACTCTGTTTTAAGTAAGTATAAGTGCCTTTTTTAGTTTAATGGAGAGGGCAAACTTAAATTTATTTACAGGCGGCCTTCCTATTGTAACCTTCAAATAATTTATTCATTTTGCACCAAAATTGAACACATGTAAGGAGTGCCATGAAGAATGACAATGTATTTAAAATATAATCAGTGCCCATATAAACTTGCAATAGCTAGCATCTTATTCCTTACTGGAATGAAAGATAAGAGAGGGGGGAAAAAGAATAGTAAAACCTTGAAATCTTTGGAAAATAGTTATAAACTGTCTCAATATCCATCTGAAATTATTATTGGAATAACAGCTTCATAATGATTTGCATCCTCATTTTTTGTTATTACTAGAACTCAACTTTATGATATCATAAAATGTAAGCATACTTACAGTTCTGTGCTATTTAAACAACATTGAAACAACCTGATATTTATATGCCTTTCTAGAGTCTTCCAAACAAACTGAAAATAATTAAATCTTACTGTTCAGAGTTGAGATCATAGACAAGGTGATCATATGGGTATTTTTGTTCCCAGAAATATGAGATGAGCTGTTACTGACTTTCAAATAAGTGCAAAGGAAAGTAATTCACTAAAAATGTCTACACAATTATTAATATGCTGTTATAGATGGCATGAAGTTAATTGAAAGACATGCTAATAAAAAATGGAAAAAAAAATCCTTCTAGTTGCTTTGCTGTCATGATGCTAACTATTTAAATACATTGTCAAGAAACAGAACTCATTAATTGTCAGTAAAAATTACATTAACTCCTCTCTTTAAAGACAAAATTGTGTTTACTAAAAAGAGTAAAAGGGCATTGAAATATTTTCCTGAATTATGTTCTCTAATGACTGGACTTCCTTAGAATGTTTGTTTTATTTCCTGTTTACACATTTATTTAGTAATTTTGTTATTTAGGGCCTGCATCCCCAATGTAGTTCATAAAGAGCAAAGAAGTTAAGGAATAAAAATTCTGGCATGAAAATGACTGTCAGCTGACAGGGAATTCAGATATTCAGTACTGACCATCTTCTGGATCTTACCTAACCCACACAGATGCCTATGAAATTGCTACCTCTGATTTCAGTGATTTTTCAGATGATATTCTGAGTGTAAAATGAAAGATGTTTCTATCCTAATGACTGTTACATGTGGGAAGAATTTGAACATAAATTTGTGGGTTTGTTTAGAGGAAGGAAAAACTTATACAGAGTTGCATAGACTGCTGAGAAACAAAGAAATATAATGTAATATTTGGTTTATATAAGTACTGGCCATTTTTAAGAATTAGAGAAGTTATTATTCAGCGATTGGTTTGCCACTTATAAGGGAATTTGTCCATGCTTGTAATGATTTTAATGTTGAAAGTGTAATTACTTTAGGTTTGGTTTTTGTTGCTCTTGTTGTTGCTTTGTGGGTTTTGGGGAGTGTTGTTTTTTCCTGAGGGAAAACATCAAATCAAAACTATGTGTTCTCCTAAAGCTTGTACTTACTAGATCATCTATTTGACAGTGGAATTTTTAGGCATAAGATTTGTTAGTCCATAGAGCATGTTAAGAAAGTTTATCTGTTCTGGAAGTTTTTTCTTCTTTTTTGAAGAAGGCAAAATGAGAAAAAACATATTTGCTATTTATAAGAAAGAAATCACATAAAGAGTGTGAGTTCCAAATGACTACAGACCAAAATTTCCACTCTCATTGCATTTAAAGTCTTTCTGAGTATTTCCATGGTAAATCATTTAGCCTGTCTGGGGATGTAAAAAGAAAAGGAACTACTGGACTGTTAATGACAAAGCTACCCTGACATGCTCTGTTGTTTTCTGGTTGCAGTGAAGTTAAGGGAAAGCATATGTGGGACAGCGAATGAGAGCATTTGCTGCCTTGTTAGTCAGGTTTGTATAATTAACTATAAGTTGAACCTTTTAAAATATTTGACTGATGCACATTGTTAGAAGGTTATGTAACCATTTAGTAGATTTGGCATATGTATGGGTATAACACCAGTTCCAAATCTAGTCAAATTTTCTCAGACGGATCTGGACAATTCTCCAAAAATGCTGTATGCTTAGCTGCATCAATTTTTAGTGGAAGCTAGTGTGTGTGCCAGCATACTCTGTATGAATCTCTAAGGGTGTTTGCTATGAATATGGCTAGGCTTTTATTTAGGGTTTTGGTTTGTGGGTAGGAAATACTTGAACTTATCTTACTAAAAAGGAACCCATTTTGAGCATTAAAAAAAAAAAGGTATGAAAACCTTTACTTAGAAATAGACTGCAGACTTTTGAGGTAGGCTACAAAAAGTGCAAGAGTAAAACAAACAAATATTTATGAATCCTTATTTAAATACATGCATGAAGTTGTCAGGGAAGGAAATGCAAAAATACACATTTGATTGAGTGTCTAGCAATAAAGGATCACATTTGTAATTCATAAAACTTTAAAATGCTGTACAACAAAAAAATCAGCTTTACTGATGAAGAGAGCAGCAAGATTGTCAGCACTTTGCTCTAAATTACATATGCATTTGAAAGCAAAGCTATGAATAGAGTTAAGATGTTCTGAGGAATAATTCCTTGGCCAGGCTAGCTCTAGCACACTTTATAATCTACCTGGAGGCATCAGCTGATAAATCTTTCCAATGGCAGTGTAGTAAGTGGGTGCCCAGATGAGAGTAGTCTTTATCACTTTTACCACTTCTGTTGCTTTTATCACTTTTATCACTTTAAGGCTGCTTTCCTCTAGGGTGAGAGTCATGAGAACCCAATGTCCTGAGAATCTGAGAAATCTGAGAAAAACAGAGGCATTACAGTAACACCACTACAGTGATTATTACTTGTAATGAAAGCACCTGCAATGCCAGTAGTGTAGTGATGGCAGCTAGCTGGTTGTTCCAGGTTTTTTCATGGCCACAGGCATCACATTAAAGAACTTCTGTTATTTTTCATCTTCTTCATTTGATTTGCACATCTCTTGCACACTCTGTCTTGAAAAAAGGGAGACAATTAAGGATGGAATTGTTTAGAGCAGAGAGATAGAGTGATAGAAACTAGTAAGGAAAAAGAAGAGTTACAATAACACAAACTTTGAGCATGATGCTTTTCTCTCCATTTCAACTAGTAATAATTTAGAGTAAGTTTTACGCAACATCTGAAGTAGCACACTTAGCTCCTCACACAGAATGCAAATAAGATATTTGGTAAAAAGCAATGTTGTCAATACTTTCTATTTTAAAATTATTAGACTTTATTCTTTTTAAGTCACTGGGTGAAATATAATTTTAACATACATTTTGCATTCTATAATGCAAGATCCTGCCCCTCATTTGGGGCTGCAAATGTTTTGCATTTAGATTCTTAAGTCTGGAGATAGTTCATATCATAGAGAGAAAATGCATTCTCAAAATAAATATGCACGATGTGCAAAGAATAAGCATTAAATAGTGTTTAGATTCTTCCAAGAGGGTACTGAAATGCCTAATCATCTAATGTTACTTAACTCTTGATTTTTTATAATTTTTACCATACCAAAATTATTTATGACCTTTTCGACTACTACTGACTATACATCTCTTTTGGAAAAAACAGACAGTGATAACTAATAAAGTTTATTGAATTAAAACAAAAGACAGAAGTAGAGGCTTTTGCCTGCTCAAACTTAAAAAAGAAATGGATAGAAATAATAAAAAATGTAATGATTCAAAGAGTAAACCAAATTAATGTTCTTAACTAAGAATGAATAGTAATAAACATACCAGCTCAGATTTTTTTAATTTCTAATAAAGAAAAACTGTTGAACAAATAGTTTACATCTAGGAAAAGCAAAGAAAAAGAAGAAAATCAAATTAAAAAAATGTGAATTTAGCTTTTCTAGATTCCCTTAAAAGGGTGAAACTGCACAATAAATTAAGAACATGAAAACTAAACTTACTGAATAATTAGAAATGACCATTTTATAAACCTGGGAGCTCTGCTCTGGCTGCCTTGGTGGTGTCCAGTGTAGGCACCCAGACAGAGGCAATGAGAAGGGAGGCTGCGGTGCAGAGCTCGGGGTGTAGAGAGCATCTGCACTGCTCTCCTGAGAGGAGGGTGCACAATGTGCAGGGCTGCACTCTGTACTCCCTGGTGGAGGTCCTCCTGCAGCAGGGGCTGTGCTGCGGGACACTGTCACTGGGCTGAAAGGTGTCAGGGAAGTTGAGGGGAAACAGCGCTGCTTGCTCCAGGACCTGGCTGTGCAGAGGCCTCAAACATCTCCTGTCACTCATGCAGGTAAAGAGGCTACTAACTCAGGAAGCTGTGAAACAGTGACAGGAAAAAACAACAAAAAGAGGAGGAAGAGGACAATTAAAAGCAAGGGGCGTCCTTCTAAATCTGTTGTTCCTACCCAGAACTGCTTTGCTGTCCAGTAGGGGGCTGCTGAGGAACCACACTCCCATCAGGAACCACACCATGAACAACCGCTGATGCACTGGTAAAGAAGATTGCTACTGGTGTGCCAGGAAAAAGTGGAGGGCCGTAGTAGTAGAGGATTCTACTCTGAAAGGAACAGAGGCACCCGTCTGTTGGCTAGACCCAGTCTCAGGAGAGGTGTGTTATCTACCAGGTGCTCGGATTAGGGATGTGCAGAGAAGCTGCCTGCTCTAGTGAGTCCCACTGACTATTACTCACTTTTAGTGATCCGTGTGGGTGCTAGTGATATAGATAGCATTAGCCTGGAGAACATAAAGAAGGACTACAGAGCTCTGGGAGAGGTGGTTTGGGCGTCTGGAGCTCAGATTGTCTTTTCGTCAGTTCTCCAGTATACAAAGCAGGACCATAAAAAGGCTAGGAGGATTGGCCAGGTTAATAAATGGTTAGAAGGGTGGTGCTATAGTCAGGGGTTTGGGTACCTAG
>JASSUY010027550.1:0-24840 GCA_032466535.1 Forpus xanthops | reverse complement strand
AGGCCACCAGATTGGTCAGGCAGGATTTCCCCCTAGTGAAGCCATGCTGGCTGTCACCAAGCACCTTGTTGTTTTTCGTGTACCTTATCATGCTTTCCAGGAGAATCTGCTCCAAGATTTTGCGGGCACTGAGGTGAGACTGACTGGTCTGTAATTCCCCAAGTCATCCATTTTCCCCTTCTTGAAAATGGGGGCTATATTTCCCTTTTTCTAGTCTCCCGGAACTTCACCTGTCTGCCATGATTTTTCAGATATGAGGGACAGTGGCTTAGCAACTTCATTTGCCAGCTCCTTCAGGACCCGGGGATGGATTTCATCATGTCCCATGGACTTGTGCAAGTTCGAGTTAAGATGGTCTCGAACCAGATCCTCTCCTACAGTGTGCCCAGGGTCTTCATTCTCACAGTCCCTGCATCTGCCTTCCAAGACTCAGTCCTGGTGCAAGTCCTGGTAGGTCTCCCTGCCCAGCCGGTGCAACCCGAGTAACACACTCTCTGCTTAAAATTTTCTCTCCTTTATGAGCTGTCTAAACAGTTGTCTCAAAGTCCAATTTCCTACCCTTCTGTGGGAAACTGTGTCAGAGAGGTGTACCACGCAGTCCACCCCAGTCATCTGTCAGCAGCCTCTCTCTGAGACACAGCTCCTCCTAACTCACAGCACACTCCCAACCCAAGAAGAATGCCAGGGAGTTTGACATTTCCTCTTGGTTCTCCCTGCTGTTGGCAAAGCATCACTCACTACTGAGCACAGAGTGAGGTGCTCTGCAGGAAGCATGAGCCCACAGCCTTGCAAGGCTTTTGTGTTAGGTTTATGCAGTTTCTTCCTGAAATTAGGGATTCCTTGAATTAAAAATATGGAGTGTCACCATAAGACTCATGCTTAATTTGGTTTGGTGAGGGCAGTGCTGACCCCTGCACACTGGGCGTACTGCAGAGAGAGGTTGTGTTGGTGTCTGTTGCAAGCTGGTACATGCCTGCCTTGGGTGCATGAGCTGAGCTGCCAGCACAGCAGAAAATGCATACCTAGCACGAAGGGTTTTGGGTACAAAGACCTCAGCCTGGCTGGCAGCAAGGGAGAGGAGTAAAAGAGAAGCATCCAAAATGCAAACTTTCCATGAAAACAAAGTTGTTTGTTTTTTTTTTCCCAGAAAAAAACAAAAACAAAAAACAAAAAACAAGGAAGTTGTGAATGCTCCATCCCTGGTGGTGTTCAAGGCCAGGTTGGACAGAGCCTTGGGTGGCATGGTTTAGTGGGAGGTGTCCCTGCCCATGGCACAGGAATTGGAACTAGATGATCTTAAGGTCCTTTCCAACCCTAACTATTCTACAGTTCCATGATTCTATGATTTAATATTAACCCTTTCCTCCACTGGATAACTGTCCTGTTGTCCAGGAATATCCACTCCCACCTCTTCTGTTTTTCTTCCTTTCTGCTTGATAGCCTTTGATCCCTTGGAGAAAAAGTACAGGGAGTTAGCTAAAATGACTTGGTGTTGCTGCAGCTGTTACAGTTCAATTTTCTTTTATGTAGATGAAGTAAGACAAACACAAAGTGCAAAGAAAAGATAATTAAGCATAGAAAAGGCACTCATAACTTCTGCTGGTGATTTCCTGATTTCACCCACCTCTACCTCTAGAGAAACATGATGATGGCATAAGGGTGCTTGGCCCTTTTGAGATCTAGGAATACTCTGCTGGCACAGGCTGTGTAAATCTAGCTATTAACCTGTTTATAGGTTCTCAGTTTATTAACCTGAAGGCAAAAGAAGTAAAATGAGACCTAATAAGGTCAGGAAGGAGCTCATAAGAGGTAGAATGCAGAAATCATAAAATTAAAATCTTTATCATAATGCCTATATGTAATAAGGAGGGTTAAAATTAAGATTGCTTGTGCAAATTAATCTTTTGAAACTTTCTGTGTGCTTAGCTTTGCAGCTTTAGTCATGTGTAATGCAGTTTGTGGAGGTGACCATAAATGTTTCCCAAGTTCAACAGGCAGGCCCAACTGCAAGTCTTAATTTACCATAACCCATGTCTGGTAGCTTGAATATACACTTAAAGTTAAGCTTGAGATAAAGGATATCACCCACTTACTTGGTATGTGAGTTGTTGTGTTGAAAATCAAGAAAGCAAAATTAGTAACACCCCTCAAAGTAACCAAAGATGCATGAGAAAGGGGAGTGTAATGGGCTTTGTGGTACCTGGGATGCTTTCTGTAGCACCAGAAGGAATTTTGGGGTGCCAGCTCCCTGGGTGTTGATTAAATGCATCTGTGCTTTTCTCTCTTTTAAGTTAGTCTTCACTGATAGGCTTGGATCATTCTCAGATTGCGAGGATAGGTCTGATCCCATGCAGCAGTTCTTGATGGGAGGCGACGTTGCTCAGCTATGGTGCTGTGGCCCAAGCTCTCAGCAGGACACTTTACTGGCTCCTTCTTGGTGATCCTGACCTAAGGAAAGGGTCTGCTGCCTATTGGTGGGAATAGCTCCCTGGAAATGACTGTGCCTAAAATCCGCAACAGCTGTGGGAAAACCCAGAGGTGCTATATAAGTTGGCTCCATACATCTGTGGAGAAACTGTGGTTTCTTGCACGGGAGCTTCTTTGTCAGGTGTTTGACCTAGTGAGTATTGTTTTGCAATTGCACTTGGTTAATGAATTAATGCTTCTCGGCAATGGGGATGACTTTGAGGCTCACTGGAATATGATCTAGCTCTGCTGTTCAAAGGAAACCAAGGAGGGCCATGCAATTTGCTTTAGGTTTTATTAATCTTTTTGTTATAATATATGATGTCACAGTAGTTGCACATTTAACTGTGGCTTTCTGCTTCAGAGCGACCCCAGTAGCTACGCTACATTGAAAAGATGGATTGTCTTGGGAGAGCATTTTATAGCAGCTGATGTTTAGAGGCTTGAGGACATTGAAGGTGATGCTGCAGAAATGGCATACCAATACCCTGGTGATGTGCCCAGGGGGCTGAGGAGACACTGTTGAGTGTAAGCACCTGAGGGATGGATGATTTCTTACCTCTGGCAGTGGAGCTGGTCCTACCAGAGGTGGAGGCTGACATGAGACAGAGCATTGTGGAAGTGTCACTGCCTAGTCTGTATCCTCCCATAGCCCTCATGGCTCTGCCTGGATTGAAAGGTGTGAGTCACCATCTGACGAAACTTTCCACTTCTGCTGGTTGCAGGTATTACCGCTCTTCTTGCCTTCCAGGTTTTGACCTGTAGCAGACACCAGCAATGTTGACTTGTAGTAGGCAAACACAAAAATACATACCTTTTAAAGAAATGAGGTAAGCACTGAGCATCATGAGCCACAGCCTGTGTTAGTTTAGCTGTTATAGGAAAAAAGATAGGACCTACAGGGTAAACAATAATGCTTATAAGTCAGCAATTTGGACCTTTATATTTACATATATGTATTTGCATAAGTTTTGTAATTTCCTTTTTTTTTCTTAAGCTAGCCCAAGGAGCTACAGTAAACTCCTAATGTTTGCTTCCTAAAAAGCCACCCATTGAAAGATACAAGTGACTTCACAGACAAGCATGTACTTCCTTACACATAAGGCTCAAATTTACCTCCAGTTGTTACTGTTTTTTATTTCCATTTAGATTTTCAAACTTCCATTCTGCAGATTGCTTTTGTACCTGTTTTAAAATGCATTTGCCAGTTTCAATGTTGCTTCTTGTGGTTTGTTTGGTTCATTTGCTCTTCTCCTCATGCTGGCAGAAACTCCTTTTATTTTGCCTGAGGCTTGTGCTACAGGCCAGTAACATCAGGGCCATAACCCTCTGGACTCCTGTGCCGTGTGACAGGACTCAGAGCCTGGGTGTCCTGTGCATCAGTCCTTCCCTGAGATCAGACTTCCTCTGTTGATGTTTTGCATATGTAGAAATGATTCAGATGTTTGGTGCTGTGAAAGTACAGGCTTTATCCTGGGTACTGGGCACTGCGGTGGTGTGTGTGTATGCAGTAGTTAGGGATTGCATTTACTTGCGACAGCAGCAGTAATGCTTTTCATGAACTATTTTCTGCAAATCTAATTTCACAATGTCAAGAAGTTACTACTTTTGGCTCACTGGCATAATTCAAAAGATTGCTGTAAAAATGCACAGAGCCTCTTGTTTTTTCAGTAGGTGAATAGGAAAAAATTATGAGCCTTTAAACTAAATAATAATTTTTCCCTTGTAGCTTCAGATCCATTCAATCAATAATCTTTTTGCTAACTCTGGGGAGAATTTTAGTTGCCGCCATAAAATGTTTTAATTATTTAAAATCATAAAATATAAGTAGGCACAATTTGCTTGGAACTCATTAGGGAAATATATGAATAAGAAGAAAAGATAATGTTTGCTTCTGCATTAATTTAAAGCAGTCTCTAAAATATGAAATCTAATCCTGGAAAGCAGTGACTTATCAGCAATGTTTACTTTTCCTATAATAGGAGTAAATATTAAAGCAGCTAGTTATGTGCTTATCCCTACAGTATTACACTGAGCCAAAAAGGAAGATAAATAAGTTGTCTGAAATCCCACATTAATTTTTCTCTTTTACAGGTTTTATGTTTGTTCATTTCCTTTTTCAAAAGATTGCTTTAAAAATTATTATTATAAAAGAGGTGACTTAGAAACCACGAGTAGCTGCAAATGCATAAGACCAATTTGTGTGTGATTAGAATTATGCAGAGGTAATGCTTTATGCTTGTGGTGCAAAGCCTTTCATCCCAGTGCAAATCACTGGCACAATATGTAGCAGCAGAGAAAAACCACTGCCCAGGGGCAAGGCTTGACAGGCTAGAGAACAGAGAAGCTGATGGGTGAGGAGACAATAAAAGGAAGAAAATATTACCTTTAGGTTTTCCCAAAGGAACTTCAGGCCTCACTCTGTCAGGAAATGCTGGCTTGCACCTTTTACTTATGTAAAGAGGGAAGAACTGGCTTTGTCATTCCCTGCTCAGTACTTCATGTTTGGGATCTCATCAGACATCCCTCCCCAAATGACCCTTTTTATTTTGCTTGTGGCTTTCCACATTTTCATTCTGGGGAGGATGTGATAGTGCTGCCACTCCTGTGAAAATGAAATGAGTGGTAAAATCAAACGGGCTGCAAACCACTCAGAAATGGATGCCGATCTCTTGCGCGTGGGGAAGTCTTAGATTATCCAAATGTGCTTGTGTACCCACTCTTTCGAACAGCAGATGGAGCTGCTCAGCATGGTTGTGTTCCTACTGGTAGGGCGAGCGTGGTGGAGGGGTGGAGGAGACCTTGTGTGGTTTCAGTAGGTAGGTTAGACAAAACCAAGCTGTACGGATCTCAACTGGAGGGGCAGCACCAGCAAGTCCAGAGGAGGGCCATGAGGATAAGGGGGTTTGAGCATCTTCCATATGAAGACAGGCTGAGAAAGCTGGGGCTGTTCTGCCTGGAGACGATAAGGATGCGTGGAGACCTCATAGGAGCCTTCCAGCATCTGAAGGGGGCCTATAAGGATGACTATTCATCAGGAACCGTAGTGATAGAACAAGGGGTAATGGGTTCAAATTTGCACAAGAGAAGTTTAGATTAGATGTAAGGAAGAAATTCTTTACTGTGAGGGTGGTAAGGCACTGGAATGGGTTGCCCAGGGAAGTGGTCAATGCTCCATTCCTGGCAGTGTTCAAGGCCAGGTTGGATGGAGTTTTGGGTGATAAGGTTTAGCGTGTGGCGTACCTGCTCATGGCAAGGGGGTTGGAACTGGATGATTTTACCGTCCTTTCCAACCCAAATCATTCTATGATTCTGTGAGTACTGGCTGTTTTCCACCTGTCGATTTCTCTATGCTCTTGCTGTCTTCTGTCCGGGTATATCTGAGAGGGTCAGCAAAAACGGTGTGCATGGCAGCACAGTCTTCTGTTCCTTTCCCCATCACTGTCCAAATATGACACAGCACCAGTGTGAATGTGACATCATTGGAGCAGGGACTGGGGTATCTGACCCTAAGGCTGCATGCTTTCTGGGAGTTACTGCACTAGGAGGGTTTTTATTTATTTTAATGCACTATCCTTCAGCGCCATTTACTTCTAAGCAAGTCCCAGCTGTACATATGTCACCTGCATTGGCCTCTCTGGGGTCCATCCTTGCAAGGAGAAGAGATGACAGTGTTGCATGAAGAGCTGGGCTCCCAGGTCAGCTCCTCTTTAGCAGTGGAAAATCCTGAGCTTCTACAATGTGAGCAGGAGCCCGAGGCAGGTGTATTACCTAGCAGGGGTGAGCAGACACACAAGCTCCTATACATGATCTTGCCATTAGAGAGAGACAAAGACTTGTGCTGCATTATTGTGCGGTCCACTCTCACCATCTAATGAAGGTTTAAATTTCCATTGTCCCCACAAATTCCCAAAAGCTTATTCACCAGTTGAATTAAACCATAATTATGTATTATCAGCAGTCACTTTATAGTAAGGTTGAAGGACTAAATGCAGTTACTGGTGATGAATTCCAGATGTGCAGGACAGAAGCCTGAAGAGAAGGCCAGCTTCTGAGTAACTACAAGATAGTGTAATGTATTCTAAATATTTGATTCAATTAAGCTTCCTTCTGTTCTTTGTTTCAGCTTACAGATGGCTCATCAATCTATAGTTTAGGGACGCATTGCTGTTCTTTCTAATGGTAATTAAGTGATCAGGATGGAGACAGGTTTGATGAAATGCTCACTTTGTGCTCTGCATATTTAAAATGGAGCAGAGACAAAATGCTAGCTGGCTGCAGGTGACTTCAGCCTCCTCTGGCAGAGGTGATGGGGACTTACCAGTTCCCACCATTCAAAGAACAAGAGTTTTTGAATTTATGAACTATGATTGTTTGTATCTGGTTTTGAATGTTGCTGAACTGTTGTTTGGCAGTTTCTTTCAAAATGCTCGGCTGTTGCCTATTTTTGGCTTGGTTTTGCTAACAGGATTCTTGCAACTTGGAATTTAGTAGCAAAACAGAGTCTGTAATTAATCTTCCAGTGACTTCCATGTTTTTGAGAAAGGCCATCATGGTGCTTTTAAGACAGCTTATGTATTCTGAATAATTTCTGCCTCACTCATGATTGTCAGTCTACGGCCTCTGAAAGCAGGAATGTTTGGGAGGATGCTCCAGCTGTTAAAATGCCCACTTTTTGTTTGTAGTACTTACAATCTGTTGCCTACTTAAAAAGTAAAATTTCAGTATAGAACATGGCCAGAAGCTTTGCATGCAAATGTATAATGATTTCTTTAGTCAGTCCATTTGAGAGCTATTGCAGTCATTAAGACTTTAGTAAGGAATTTTTTCTTTTATGCAGATAAGAAAATTGAGGGACATGAAAGTTTGAAAAAAGGAATTGGGAAAGCTTTATGCCCTATTCAAAAAATCTCATTTAAGGGCCATACGCTCCTTGTCCTGTCCTTCTCCCATATATGGATTTTACTTTACAGCAGCCAGTCCTTAATTCGGCAAAGTACTTAAGCACATCCTGACATGCTCTGCTGAATCAGGGTTTTAAGTCAAAGTGACAGATATAGAATCAGGATCTCCTTGCTCACCACCCCACTCTGAAACCATCGTGTAATGCTTCCTTTCTTCATTACTCTCCCACTGCAGTATACTACTATGAGTGTCTGAGACAGGTAAAACCTGTGCCCTGAATGTCTGCCCATTATAACAACCCAAGCCACTCAGTTAAAGTGTCAAAAACATGAGCCAAGTAGCCAGTTGTAGCAAGGTTGAAACTTAAGTCTCTTTTTTTTTGTTCCCACATAAGGGAGAATTAGTTTCTTGGACAAAAATGTTACAGAATGAATCGGAGTGAAACAAGAGAGTAATGAATGACAACAGCAAATGAAGTTAACTAGGATTTAAGAATATTGTAGGAAAAATACCATGCTAGGGCATGGAAAATCATAATTTTGTCACATGCTGCTTAGGGAAGGGAATCTCTGCTTGCAGCAATGATTTAAATAGCCAGTTAACAGCTGTATTGCATCGTCATGCAATCATCATTTTCTTTCTGTAGACTTGACTCCAATGCTCTATATTTTCAGCTTTCTAAGAAACAAGCACTATCAAGTTGCTTTTTGGGGGCAGGTGGGAGGGAGAGAAGGAAGAGGAAGAATTCTTTTGGTTTCCTCCTTGCCCATTTGTTCTTCCTCATTCTGACTTCAGAAAAATACACCTGAGCTATTGCTTAGGTTAAAGAAGCCCAGTCCTTGCACACAAAGGTTTTTGGGAGTGCTCTGTGCTGGAAATCCCACTTACCCTTTGACAAGTGTATATTTGAGGCTTGTTCTGTAGTATCCATCAAAGATTACCAGTGACTTTCACTATTTTAGACAAAGCTCACAATCTCCCTGTCATGTACATCTCATTAAAATCTCCTTTTTTATAATAGCTACTAATATTAGTAAGCTTCACTTCTTTTGGATAGTAGGACTGATTATTCTGCTAGTCAATAGCCTATTTTAGGACAGAAAACTACTTTGTAGTATTGACTCACTGGGAACTCTCTCATTCTACAGAGCAAGATTTTTTTCAGCCACTGTCTCACAAAGGCAACTTCACATAACTTTATTTGCTTTATTACAATTAGAATAAGAAATTATAGTGGGTCTCAAAATATGTCTCTCTTCTCAAATTAGCTGTCTTTAGGATCCTGCCGCTCCTAAAGTCTACTTTCCCAGACTATGCTATCCAGTGGAGATAGAGGTTAAATGACCATTTTTGATACTGCCTGCATTTTTCCATATTATTTGATATGCTTTTTGTTTTGTATCTGCTGGGCTTCCTTCAGTTACAACTTGAATGCTAATGTGAGTCCATCTCCCATTGGGATCATGCTGATATTGACTCGTGCATCCCTGAGAAGCTTTTCATTGAGGTGGTGGATGCTCTGGGCTGCCAAGTCGTCTTTTCTTGGGTTTAGCACCTTTCCATTCCATAGGACCTATTGAAAAAAGATATGTCAGGCACCTAATTTGTCCCAGTGTGTTCTGTTTATTTTCTAGAAATCAGTACTTATTGTGTTTCAGATTTCTAGTCTCAAATATAGTTCTCTTAAGCAAGTGGGATTGTAAGTCCACAGATTTGCTTAATTGCACTTCTGCTACAAATCAGAAGCCTAGATAAAAAAGATGTGTTTAAATAATAGGTATTTTTAAAAGCCCCCATTCAGCTGCCACCATAACCCTGAAGGTGCTTCACGTTTAACATTGTTCTTTCTAGTAAAAATTATTAATTGGTAACTTATTAGTAGTTACTGACTGCAAGTGCTACCTTTGATCTTGAGTCAGTACTATATATAGTAGAAAATGTACTATAAGACAAATCAAATACATTTGTAATATAAATAATATAAATATATTCTGTAATATATTACAAAAAATTGATGAGTTTCTGCTATCACAGGCTATTTATGTACTAATGTGTATCTAGCACATTAGTCTTTTCTTCAAAAGGGTTTTATTCCTTGCTTATATTAGTGTTCCATATAGCTTACTTTAGGAATTTATGTTGACTTTTAAAGCCTCTTTTGTATAACATGGAACAAACATTGCAATTAACAACCAAGTTGCAGGTTAGGAATGATATTACTAAAATCCCACTGTGACTTTGTTTCTATCCCAGAGGCAAAAGCAGTAATGCCCTGTTCTACTACCCCTACAAACCCAGTACTTACATTATCAATAGCTATTATTCCGCCTTTTTTTATGAGGCGCAAACATTTTTCATAGTACTCATTGTAGCTTTCTTTATCCGCATCAATGAAAGCAAAGTCAAAGGTTTCTGCTTCTCCACTGGCCAACAGTTCATCTAGATGAGCAACAAAGTGAGTCATTGCACCCTGGTTAATGCTGTGTAGGAGAAAGTCATCCATTTGCGTCAAAGTTCTCATTTAAGAATGTTTTTGGTGCCTTGGCCAGGCAGTTTATTCCTCTACAGATAATTACCGGAAAAGCTTATCCCACAGAAACCAATCTAGACATGAAGTATGCCATAAAACACTCTGAGTTCTGCTTACTTAGAAGTTCATGGAGTAGTTCTGAACCTGCAGGATACAGCTGGGGCTGCTGAAAGGTGCAGTAAAAACAAGGCAAATAGTTTGAAACTGGACACACTCTGCAGCTTCAGATTTTTTTTTTGAGCTGATAGAGGAGAGCTATTTTCCTAAATGGATTAGGATTTTTCGTACACTTATGAACAAGTCCTAAATGCTAATCTCTCGTTGCTTATCATGTACCATGATACAGGTCATGAACAACCCCCATCATAGATCTTTATCACAGCAAAAGATTGCTGTAAGTAGTCCCTCTGTTGGCCAAAGCAAGTGGAGTTTGGCTTTAAGTTCTCAGAAAGTGACTTGTTGACTGAGAATTCCAAATCACCACTTGTGGAGCAGCTGATTGCTGCCTCCCTAAGGTTCTTGGCATCCCCCCTCACCAGCCCCTGCCCTTATCCTCTGTCAACAGAGGATCTTTTTGGCTGAAGCACTTCCCAGACAAAGCTCTCCATCGGACTTCAAGGACAGCAGCGCATCCTAGCAGTCTGCTTATTTGCCTCTTCTGTGAAAGGATGGATGAATTTGGAAGTAATACAAGGTTATTGATGGATCTGCGAATACATCAAACACCTTTCCTGGAAAATTTCTTCTACCTCCTCCATTCCTAGCAAATTTCTTGCATTTTCAGAATATTTATTAGTATTCCCTCTGCCCTGCATCTTTTTTTCCTGAATGATAAAAGTTATTGCTTTTTAATGGCCTTGCACACTATTGACAGATCCTAAATTTGAACTCCTCTGGACACAGTTCAGTTGTTATACACTAAGTTTTACAATAGCTTGTGCTTTTTCTGCACCTCAGCCCTTTCAGAAAACTCTTCCTGTCTGTAACAAAGGACTACTTGCTTAGAATGGACAATGGATAAGAGAAATTGGGCTTTGTCTAATTAATCTGTGTTAATCAGCTTTCCCAGAAGCTGCTGACAATTGTACTTTATAGATTAAACAAGGTGATGGACAGGGCAGATGACTGACTAGTATAGCCCACTACATAGGGCAAGTGTTTTCCTCCTCTCTGCTAGCACATAGACAAACTATGAACTTCTGAAGTTGTGAAGTTTCCTGATTTATGTATTTTTTTTTTCATATAAGGGAAGCCTTCTTACTGTTAGCAAATGTATCACATCCACAAGCATATTTGGCTTTACATTTCATCAGTATTATATTCATCTTCTATTTCTAGGAAAAGGAAAAATCAGAAGTATTCTAGGTTACTTACCAAGTGTTTGAATTGCTGGCTTAATCCGTAGGTCAATTTTATGCTCTACTCCTGCCTAGAATGAAAAAGAACAAAGGGTTAATGAAAGTGGTGAGAAAAACCATGTTACTAGGTTGCATCCTAAGAGTGACTTGTGTTCGGATATTTTTTCTATTTTTTCTAGGTTCCGGACATCACTCATTTACCTTGCCAAGTTGAAGTGTCTCAGCTTCCTTTAACGATAGGAATGCTTCTAATGCTCTAACAAGTCTAAGATACCAAATTGCCTGACATGCAAATACAGCTGTCCCAAATGAGTAACAGAACAGATGCTGCTTACCTCCTTCCACAGTGGCTTTCCAATTTTGACATAGTCCTCATTTATATCACAGGCAATAACTCTGCCATTATCTGGCAGGACAAGTGCCATATTTAAGGTATTATAACCCGTGAAAACACCTAGGAAAATCACAAGAGTCATGAATATTTAGCATAAATAATAGAGTAAAACTCCCAAAGGAGGCAAGGATGGCAATTTGTTAATGGACACAAAAATGGACACATTACATTTTTAACGTGTTGGGAGGAATTGTTACTTGAACTTCGTTGTTGTTGTTTTTTAAATCAATATTTTAGCAAACCTTCATGGTGGCTTTGTCCAAAAGCCTCCTGGACACGCAGTGCAAAGTCTCATCCTGCATTGTAAGGAGCACACTTAGTAAAAAGTGGAGCTAAATCCTGAGCCAAGGGGCTGGATCAGCAGTAAAATAACCGTAATAGCCAGGTAATAACCAGGTCAAGGATGAAGATGGTGAGAACCCATACTTGGTTGCTCAGCATTAGTCTGGCTTTGTGACATCCTGCTAATACATGTGCATCAAGCATAGTGGATTGGATGCAGGACCTGTGCAGCAAAACTTTCTGGCAAGAAACTGGCAGGAAGGAAAGAATGCACCCTGTGCTGCAGCTGCTGGGAACCCTGGTGTTCTCTTGATCTTATTTTTCCAGATTGCCTCAGAGTTGACAAGACATCCACGTTGATGCCGGAATTGCTGAATGCAAAAAGTGGCAAGCAAGTGCAAATCTAATGCTCCTTTTCACACTGTAGTTTGCCCACCTGTTTGCTGAGACAAGTATGCAGTGCCTTCCTATATCTAGATACTTATGTAAACACAGCTGTATTTGGAGAAGCACAGCCAGGAGCTTTATTCTACTACAAAGAGAACAAGCTAGCACTCTTACCTATTTCAATAACTTTCTTGGCTTTAATGAGTTTGACCAAATTTGCCATAAACTGAGCCTGGTCACAGGACACCATCATTCGACCCCAAGGATGATCAGCGGTGAGCTAGAAAGGAGGGAAAAAATAACATATCAGCAAAAAAACCCTCTAACTTCCAAAACAATGTCCTAGCAAAAATACAGAGAAAAACCAGGAAAAACAGATTCTCCTTTCTTATTTTAGATGGCTTTTTTGCTCTGTCTGCAAGCCAGAAATTGGTTTTAATTTAACAAGAACTAAGGAGTGTGGGCGGTGTATGTCATAAACAGTGGCTAATCACTCAAAGCAGTAATATGCCCCACAGTTACTGTGACTGTAGCAAACTCTGCAATAGTTACAGCTGATGAAGAACCATAAAGGAACCTTGACTGTGAAAGTCCTTTATTTCTGTGAATTTACATAAACAGATGCACTTTTTAAATTGACTATAAGCTCTGTACTTTATGTCCTTATTCTTCCAAGACATGTAGGATGGTTTTATGAACTGATAGGTTAAAGTCTTTTGCCAAAGCTCAGATCACATGGTTCTGGCTATACAGCACAGAAGTGGCACCTATGCCATGGTGGGAGAGTCCCTGGCACGGAGGATGGGGAAGCAGGGCTGTGCCATGACAGCTGAACAGTCCACCCACTTCCTTTCTTTCTCTAGGGCT
Organism: Forpus xanthops; assembly: GCA_032466535.1. Taxonomy (NCBI): domain Eukaryota; kingdom Metazoa; phylum Chordata; class Aves; order Psittaciformes; family Psittacidae; genus Forpus; species Forpus xanthops. Next base: position 11,651 of record JASSUY010027550.1, on the reverse strand, counting down.
CATTCTAATCAACCAGCTCCAGTACTTGCAATTTAATTGGTTTTATAGAGGAGCAATTTGTCTCACTTAAAAGGACTCAGTCCTGAGTCATGTTCTGAGCTCTGATACTGGAGTCTGCTCCAGTGGTGCCACTCTGAGCTACGGTTTCCTTATGTACCAACTGCAATGAACAGAAGTCATCTGTTCAGGTCAAAATCAAGTGTGGTCCAAACACGTGGCCTTGGGAGCCATAGTTGAAAAAAATATACGGCTAAAATATATGGCAATATTATTAGATACTCATTTAGGTAGCCCCGAACGTTGAAGAATCTGGCTATTACCAGTTCAAAACAAAACCTAATACGTATGCAAATAAGATGGAGGAGGGTGTACCACACAAAGTCAGGCAGTTCAGGATGAAGTCTGGGCAATACCAAAAAGCCCAGGTGGAACAGCAACAGCACTAAACAAAAAGCTGTTTTGGGGCATAAAATACTGACCAGTCGCAGCTTCTTTAGAATTGGATGTTCTCGCAAAGAGTGATCCAGTATGTATTGCCAAATAGGACTGCTTTTCCCAATAATACTCTTGGGTGATTTGGGTGTCCCAAAAATTAAAGAGTATCTTTTACCTACAAGAAACAAACAAACTTTTATCTTTTTCAGTTATTGCCTGCTTAAATAAAGCAAATACTCAAGTATTCAAGGCTAAAGAGTTCTTTGCTCTGAAAATCCAGTGAAAAAGAAAATGCAACACAGCTGGACAGCTCAATGGGATATATATATATAATTTTATTCTTTTTAACCTCTAAGATGTCCAGCCCAAGTCTGCAAAGGCTCAAAGGAAAAGATTTGGGTGCTGTGGTACTCTACTTCAGTGGCTGATGTGAAGGTTATGAGCTGTCATGTTCTTACAGCACAAGTAACCACATCAAAACTCAGAGGGTGAGTGTAACAAGAGAAGCTTGAATAAGGCACACTATTTTCTTACTCCAGTGACCTTATTTTGCAGCTGGTAGAGGCTGCTGGCCTTTAGGGCCATCAGATGATGCATCTTCTCAAGCCCTATGCTCTCCCACATCCTTCCTGGCCTTTTTGCCAGGGGAAATCTAACATTGCTCAATGGCTTGTTTAACATGAAACCAGCGTGAAACGGAAGTAGGTGCTGAAAGTTGAAATTTAAGGACTATTGCTTGTCTACTTAAATGCAGAACTGACACAGCTTTGATGCCCAATGTTTCTTTTACCAAATGGAGCAAATATTTTAAAGAAATAGCACAAACCCCCCCCCAAAAAAAAAAAAAAAAACAAAAAACCACCCAAAAAACAACACAAACAAAAAACATGGGAAAAAACCACCAACCCTCTTCCCCCCCCAAAAAAAAAAAAACAAAACCAAAACCAACAAATTCCCAACAAAAAAATCTCAGTTCCACATCTCCTGATAGTTGCTTGCTATTGAAGAACACTTTTATTTCGAGGTTTTTATTTTGTTTTGTTAATGGCTCTATTTCACAAACGATCACCCCGAGGTGTAGATTATTCCACCGATTTGCCTGAAGTGAAAGGGTAAGTACCCAAGCGGCAGCGCTGCAACACCAGCCTCCGCCCCCTGCCTGATGGCGGGTTCACTCTTCCCTTGACCCTGGGGAATGGAAGTGAAACTGTTACCAGAAGAGAAAGCTGTGACCAGGACACCACCACCACGGCGTTTTCGGGTTCTGGCCAAATAAATGCAGGCTGGGGCCAGGCTGGGAGCGTGTCCTCCCCTCTGCTGGGCCCGTGGCCTCGGTCCCCACGCTGCCTTAGCTGGGTTATATAGGAGAGGCTCTGTCTCTGAGCGCACCACCGTACCTACCGCCGCAGCTCAGCGGAGTCTCGGCCGGCAGAGCAGCGCCAAGGGGGAGAGATGCTGCCGGGACGCCACGGTCCCGTCCGTTCCCCGGTGGGGACACGGGGAGGAAGCAGCCCCCATGTGCGTGGAGGGGAGGGTGGGTACCTCTTACCTGCTAGCACCCCCGTGGCAAAGGCGATCCCCAGCATCGCAGTCCCGACGGCCACTTCTTTGGGCACGCTGAAAGAGGGCATTTCGGAGCCGGGCCGGGCCGGGAGCAACGCGGCGGGTGCGAGCGGTGCGGCCCTGTCACACGCGGGCGTGGGGCGGGGCGGGACGAGGCAGCGGAATGGGCCGGGCCGGGAGACGTGCGGCGTGGAGCGGCGCGCTTTGTGGCGGGCCCGTGCTGCTGGTGCTGCTGGTGCTGCTGCCGGGCCGGGCGGTGTTCATGGTGTCCGCATGTGTCCCATGTGCCCCGTAGCACCCCCCCCCCCCGGGTGCCCGATGCTGAGTCCTGATGGCGGGAGGGCAGGCATGCTGTCGGGGGTGCGCGCTTTCCCATTCCTGCCAGTGACATGTGAAGCGACAAAAGCAGCACCTGGTGTTTGTGCCACCACCTCCTCTGAGGTTCCGGTATGACTTCGCTGCAGACTTCTTTTCAAAACGCTCCCAAGTTTTGTGAGAGCTAGCAATGGGCTCTGATGGAGGAACTTTTCACAGGAATGTCATTGTGAAAGCCTTGTCCTCCAACCAGCCTACAAAATGTGCTCTCTCCTTCTCTGGCACAGCTGGGTTTTGCAGCTGAGGTGTGAGCAGATTCATTACCAAAAGCATGTAAGACTCTGGGAGTTCAGTTCTGTGTGCAGAACTGTGAGTTTCCAAGTGAAAAGGATTAAGGAAGATCTTTCATGAGAGTGGGGATGGGTCTCTTTCCTCTGCCGCTGTTTCAGCCCCCTTGCGCAAGGCCTTCCAGGCGAGGTGCAGCAGGTGCCTTTGCCACTGTTTGGCAGCCAGGTTGTTTAGGAATCTCCTCCTTGGTCTGATCTGTCATTGAGGGACTTGATACATAAACCGATAGTGCCTATGCTGGTTTCTTTTCTTAGGATGGAGGCTAACAGAACTTTTCTGTTTCTTTCTTTGCATTACGTAGATACACACTAAAAGGCTCCTGCAGTGTCTTTTGGAGGTGGGCCAGGGTTTTGGTTTTCATTTTGTGAAGTGCTGGCACTATCTGTACTTTGCAAAACCCGAGCAAGATGTGATGACCTATCATTTTGTCTCTCAGGTGATGAAATTAGCAGTGTTGCACAAAGACCAGGAATATGCAGGCTTGTAGTGGGCTGCAACTTGGCCTCAACAGGTATAGGATGAAAGCAGGTAAAAATTCCCTTTAGGCAAAGAGTTAATGTCTAGAAAGGCAGGGGAATTGTGTGCAAGTGGGTTGGGATGTCAATTTTTCAACTATTTTCCTGTGCTAGCAAAAATATCTAGTGTCAATGCAGTTAGCAGAAAAACATTCCTTTTTTTTTAAGCACATCTTAAGTGCAGAATTAAGTAGATCACTGGAGCATTTATGAGAACTGGGTTTGCCTATCACTGTATTTTTAGTATGTGCTAGACTTTATTTACAAAGACTTGTGCTCGGAACTTTTGTATTTCTTTTGTAGCAGCTAATCATGTCAAGCCCTAAGGAGCTTACTGTGCTTTCTGACTTGCAGAACAAAGAAAGTTATCTGATCTGTCTTGGCAGATAAAATATCTTTCAGTTCACTTACAACATTTATTTGATTTTGAAAGCTGTGAACGTTCTCGGTTTCTTTTTCTCCTGTTCAGTATCTCATCACTTCCTCTGTGTACATTTTGCTTTTTTTTATATGAAAACATTTCATCCTGTCTTTCAGAAGATGAGTTATCAGGAAGGGCCGCAATGTGTCAGTTTTAGGCCGAACAGAGCTGTGGGAAACAGGGAACTCTTCCAGCTGCCATAAATCAGATTTGTGACTGTGCGACTCCATCTAGTGATTATTCTCTGCAACTGCAGCAGGACGGAGAGTGTGGGACATGGTTTTTCATGGAACGCTAATTTGTAAGCTCCCAATGCTGTGTTTTCCTCTTGACTCTCAACTTGACGTGCTGCTTCACGTGAAGCTCTCTGGAAACTTCAAGTTTCTGGAATCTCCAAGAGAACTGGTGAACAGAATCGCTGACATACTGAACAGTCTCTGAACCCCCAGCCTCACAAGTTCTTATGCAGTAATAGCTTAGCTGGGATGGCAGAGTCAGGTGTTTTACTGTCCCAATGTATTGGACAGTGTATTGTTTCCTTTAGACAACTGGTATGTGAGTTAAGATAAAACACTTCAAGTCATGAAAGAAGTAAATTCTTGCAACAGAACTGAAAAGAGCCAGCTGCTTCATTGCAGTTTTCATTTTCCATAGCTCTGATAATATTACTGAATAGGCAACTTTGATGAATCAGATTAATTAGACACATGATAGTAGTGCTGTGGTTAGCTGAACATTTAAATGTTTTGGTAGATCTCTGCCCCCTACTTGTGCTGACTAAGGTGAAGGCTATCTAGAAATGAAAACTGAGTGTGAAGTGGGCATAGGTGCAAACCCCACTACTCTCTGTATCTGTAAGGTTGATCCAGTTGCACAGACTTCACAGGAGACCAGGACTGTTGCCATTGTTACAGTCAGGAGGTATATTTGCTGTGCCTGAAAGTGCCTTCTCCCTGGAATCGCATTCTTGAAAGTGTAGGAGGGCTTTGGCAGCGTCTTCAGTCTGGAACCAGAACATGATTGCTTTTGTGAAACATTAAGAGTAGGACAGACAGGATTTAGACTGGCTAGTCAGTAGCTGACCTCAGTTGTGTGCTCACTTTATTCATATTGGTAATAAAGCCTCTGCTTCACAGTTACTGGATGTCCTGGTTTTGTCTGAGATAAAGTTAATTTTCTTGTTAGTACAGTACTGTGTTTTGAATTTAGTATGAGAATAATGCTGATAACACACTAATGTTTTAGTTGTTGCTTAGTAGTGCTTACTCTAAGTCAGCAGCTTTTTTTTTCCCCATGCTCTGCCAGTGAAGAAATACACAAGAAGCTGGGAGGAAGGACAGACAGGACAGCTGACCTGAATCGCCAAAATGATCTTCCATTCCAGAGAGTGTCATGCTCCATATATAAATGGGGGATACATTGGAAGCAATGGCATTTTTCTTCCCAAGTAACCGTTGCGTGTGATGGACTGCTGTTTTCCTGAAGATGGCTTGAACACCTGCCTGCTGATGTATGAATCAATTCCTTGTTTTACTTTGCTTCCACATGTGGCTTTTGCTTTACTTATCAAAATGTGTTTATCTCAACCCATGAGTTTTTTCACTTTTACTCTTCTGATTGTCTCCCTTATCCAAGTAGGGGAAAACAAGCAAGTGACTGTGATGCTTAGTTGCCGGTGAAGGTTACACCACAACACTAGGTAATTGCTACCTGCAACAGAATCATAGAATCATAGAATAGTTAGGATTGGAAAGGACCTTAAGATCATCTAGTTCCAATTTCTGTGCCACGGGCAGGGTCATCTCCCACTAAACCAAGTGGGTCATCTCCCACTAAACCACACATCCAAGAGTATGTCCAACCCAGCCTTGAACACAGCCAGAAATGGAGCATTCACAGCTTCCCTGGGCAACCCATTGCAGTCCCTCACCACCCTTACAGTCTGTAGTTCTCATGAAACCTTCCTCCCAGGAGTGTTTTGTATGTGTAAATGTTACACACCAACCACCTTGGTGTCATTTACTTCTGTAGACAAGGTAGACATAGGACTGGCAAAGCATTAGCCTGTTGATAAGGCTGTTATCCTACTTTTGGGTTTCCTCCTCTCGTTTGCAGATGTTTTTAGATGGACCAGCAGTGCCTAGTAACTGAGACACCAGTGTAAAATGCTAAATGACTTGTCTGGAGATTAATAAGCTTCCTTCCACTTCCACTCTCCTCATATTTAATTTTTTTTTCTTTGTTATTTTTGTTTTTCTTTCCTTCTTTACTCTTCCATGTGTCAGTGAACTGAGCTTAGCCATATATTCTGGCAGGCTGCATCCTCCAACACATTGGTGGTTTGCTTCCAGGTGATGGTAAAAGCAATCTATAACCACCTTGACTGTCCTACTGCTGCACTAGAAAGAAGTCAAATCTATGGGTGGCTCAGCCACTGTTGAGTGTGAACAGCCAGTGGTTATGCACACTGTGATTGTAAGCTAAAGGGTAATTTTTATCTGTATTAATGGAGGAGAAAGGTAGGACAGCTGAGGCTGGCTTGATCTCCTGATCTTCGCCATCTTTAGAGAAGTGTATGAAACAGATTGGGATTTTAACCTTGCTACATGGAGATAGGAGTGAAGAGGCAGATCAGCAAGTTATCCACATTGACATGGTGAATGAAGATGTGTATGGATGGGGCCAGTTAGAAAAAACAGGAAGCCATGAATTCCCATGCCTTTTATGCTATTCACAGATAAATAAGCCTGTAAGTATTGTATTGTATTTATTTATTTAATTTTAATGAGATTTTGTAATCTCTTTGATTAAAACTGAAACAGAATTTACTTACCACATTTCCATGTTCATTCATCTGTCTCAGGCATTGTAGGTGAGTGTATATATTTAATAATTTACACTTCACAGTGTATGTCCCTTTGCAAAATCTGGAGAAATCAATTGATGTTGGAGTATTTTAAAGTATTTTAAACTCCATGTGGAATTATTATTTTTTTTTATTCACAATTGAGATTCCTTTTTTCTTCTGGTTGGTTTTGCTATTGTATTTGTCTGTTCCATCCCTGTTATCTCTCTACTATAGTGTACACTTACCATTTCATTTTACAGTTCTGTAATGCAGTGTTTGCCATTTACTGGCATAACCACCTTGACCTTAGAGATACTCATTCCACATGTATCTGTTGTAGCAATTTTTTGCCGTGAATGTTCATACATCTTCTCAACTGAAAATCCTGGGATTGTAAGAATGGTATAATCTTTTTTTTTTTTTTATCTGTGATAAATGAAATTGCTCTCTGAAATTTTCTTCTGATAGTTGAATTCAGTAATTTGAAATAAGACAAATAGTTTCCCAAATACTCATCATAGCTTCTAAAGTCATCTGGATTTTTTATCAGACAAACTGTAAGTATCAAAGCTTCCTTTAATATGATTGATTGTCCAACTGGAGGGTAATCACTAAAATGGAACGCAGACATGAACAATGACTTTAGGTAAGTTGGTTCAGTTACTTTCATCCTGCTCAGCTACTTCTATCACATTCAGTCTTCTGTGGGAGCTTTTAAAGTATGTCTTTCCATAACAGCTTGTAAAGGCTGTGGTACCTTCACATCTATTTCAAGGCTAAGGTATCAACATTTCAAATGCTGCTGCTAAGAAAGCTGGTGATTCATGAGCCCATAAGCCTCAAGCCATTAAACTTGCAAACAGCGAATGGTTTAGAAACGGTTTTCAGCTAGAAGCATTTTGACATATTGGTAAATATTTTCAGGCCTTAGTGGCTTACAGGCCAACATTTTGAATATATATGACTACTTTTTGCCATCTCATTACAAGACTAGGTTCAGCTTTGGACATGCAGGTATCGTGAGGAGAGATAGCCCCTGCCAAGCAGCATAATTCCAAGTGCAAAGTAAGTTAATGGCTTCTATGAAAATACCCCACAAGTATCAAGGACTGCAAAACTCAAACTGAGCTTAACTGGGGGAGACCCAGTGAAATAGCTTGTTCAGTGGCTCAGCTTGACAGATACAATGATAGAAGCAGTTTGCCTGACAAAGACAGTTTGCCACTGAAAGATGCGGCTTGGAGGCACATTGAATTTCTCAAAACAGGCATCAGGCTGTTTTGAATGATCTCTTTCCAGGCTATGGCTCAGCCTCATACTTGGAACAGTTGCACACACAGGGATGCAATGGGCGATTGCTACTGAGAAATAAAGCTTTGTACTATTTTGCTCCTGCAAACAGTCCCCGTGTGATGGAAATGGGTACAACTTGAGTGGAGCATTCTGCTTTACTTACAAAGCCTACTGTAATTTTCCAGATATTTTTGCACTTGAGCCTTAAACTGCATAGTGCATAAACAAGATGTGACAAATTTTGCTGCTTATCCCTCTGATATGCAAATAAAATGAAAGAAGTGGTGAACAAATCAGCCATAGCTGTGACACCTCATTAACAAGGCTCTCCCATACCATTAACTTTTGCCTTTTCTGATATCTGAAGAAATCAGTGTCAAAGGCCAGCAGACTGGATTTGTTTCATACCAGGTGTGTGAATGGATGCCAAAAATGAAGGCTAGTTTTGGAAGCACAGTGGTTTTCTCCCTCCCTTAAGTTTAAGGGCATCTGTCCTAGAGTTCCCAGTGCAAAAAAGCAAAACTAAAGCAACAGCATGGCAGCAAGAGAGGTGCAGGATTGTGACGTTCTAAAATAATCTGTCCCAAGCATATTCAAGAATGATGAATTATCATCTCAGTATACCTGGTTCCTAAGGAGCTTTAGGTCAGATTGTCATTTCACAAATAAGAATTTGTCACAAGCATGTGAAAGCCATGCCAGGCTATTCACTTTGGACTTAACATCAAGAAATTCTAGCAGTGTTAGGAAGAACAGGTAGGGACTATCTATATTAGTCAACTGCGGTTTGCTAATATGAAGATGCTGTATTGAATTTACCAGGTAAAATATGTTTGCCAGAGAGAGCCTGATTAACATCATGATGTGAATAAGCTAGGCTAGGCTAGGCCAGGCTAGGCTAAAGCTTTTCAGCTATCTGCAGGAAATAGTAGAGTGAGGGGTGCAAAGTGCAATGTTTGATATTGCAAAGGGCAGATTGCTTGTAGGAGGAAACAGAGGGAAGGTAGGAAAGAATTTTTGTGTGCAATGCTTTCTCTGTTTCCTCATCTATTTTTTTTTTTTTATTTGAAAATGTATTCTTAGTAATGGAGCTCAAATTCTACTCCCTACATATAGTCTTCAGATGATTGTTGCAATTTTGTGTAGCTTTTTTCTTAAGTACTAAGAGTTGTTTGTTTTTTTTTTTTACTTTATATTTCTTTGAGTTTGAGCATTAAAAAAGGGCTACATAGGCTTTTGTCTTCTTATCCTATTCTGGCTTCTTTTTGTTATATATCTTTTGAATAACTGCCTTGCTTTTAATATAAGCAAAAGGAAAATTTCCATTAAATATGTTAAGATTTTTTTTTAATGAACCCCTAACAGGTCAGTTGTGAATGTTTAAGTGCCAGTTGTCCATTTGATAAAATACTAAGGAAGTTGTTTACTGCTTCCTTTATGTGTTCTGAAGATCAGAAGATCCTTCTGCTTTAGTATTCTTGAATCATGTTTTCACTCCTTAATTGAACTTTCTATTTATTTTGTGTTTAAGAAGTCCCTTTCTTTACATTTCTTTATAGCCTGGGCATGACTTCATACAAATGTCTAACTGAACCATAAACTATATTTATAAATACCATTTTTCCTTGAAAGCTATATCTTACTGCAATGACAAAAGTTTTGTCATGTGTTAGATTAAGATGTCTGCCTAAAATCAATAATGCTGAGGTAACAACATTGGTTTCTGCTAGGCTCTCAATTACTTTCTCAGTTGTTTGTCATAGGAATAATATATGATCAGTTGTTTCCCCTGCAGGCTACAAAACCAGCCTGTTCTCCTTTGATCACTTCTGCATACTTCACTTTTACTCTCCTAAGTGTAACACAGATTTTTAGAGCCTTGGACCTGTGAAGTAGCAAAATGATTCTTCTGTAGCCCTTTCCAAGGGATAATAGCCTCCCTGTATAAAGCATCATAAATATCCCTGGACAACAGTTGTCTCTTTCTTGTTACATTGCACAATTGCTATGGAATCCATTCCTGAATTTGCCATGTTCTTTGAAGAGATGTCTGGAAGAAATTTACTTTGCAATCTTCCCTTTGCACCTCCTGTTTCCTGTGGTCCATTGCACCTTTTGTTCCCTGTTGCACTTTTCTTCTTTTGTAGGTAGCATCTTGTTCTTTGTATCTGTTTGGGTAAGAAGTACGGGTGTAGAATTGCTAGTTTTTTTAGTTTTTCCCCTCATCACCCTTTTCTTCACCCTCTTAATCCATTGTGTTAAGGGTAGTTTCTGATGCCATTTTGTTCTTGAAGTTGCTACATTTTGCCACAGAGGGGAAATGCAACCATGCTGTGCTCTTCACCAGGAGCTTTATTTTTGTTCTCTCTTGATCTCCTGTATCTGAAATAGATTACACTATACCTCCGTGATGTCAGTAAAAACACTGCTAGGCAAAGGAGTACTTGAAACAGTATAGTCTCTTGTGAAAATGGGAGGAGCTGTAATGGGGCAATTGAGTCAGCAGCTGCTTGTAATTGTTTTTCCTTCAAGAAAAGACAAGGTTTTTCTGACTGAGGCTTCAGAGGTAACAGGTAAGTTGGAGAAGGTAAATTGAAGTTCTGGTCCCATCACATCATGGAAGAGAAGCTGCCCTTATTTGCCTTTGTTTTTTCACATGTCCTGTGGAAGGTAGTGATACAGAGCAGAGAACACACTATTTTGATTTCAAATTTAAAAAAAATAAACTGAACCAAAACCAACCACCACCACCAAAAAAAAAAGGGGGGGGGGGGAAACAAAATAAAAAAACCCTGAAAGTAGAAATTGAGTCATCTTCACTTTTTCATCAAGGGAACATATGTGAGAGGCCATTCAGACTTGAATGAACATTTTGGATTTCAAGGACATGCAGAATATCTAACATTGTTGTATCCTGGCAAAGCCTCACTGACATATTTACAGCACAGAGCCGCTCTGCAGTTAGAGAGTTGTTATGTTTCCTAACAGGATATTTGTAGCATGTTGTAAACAGTAACTGTTGTAACTGAATTCTAGGCTGTGATCCTTAAAACCCAAAGTGATACCCAACTGGCAGAAACCTTAATGCAGTTTGCCTTTGTCTTCTAATTCATGTAAGCAACAGTGGAAAATGCCAGAGTGCTTGGGAGCTAGGCCAGGAGGAGGATAGGTATGCAGCTGGTCGCCTGTCTTACTGCTTTTGAGAACGTAGGTAATTACTGTGTGCCATACACCTTCTTGATGAAATGCCTTTTGGGAAATCAAAGCTATTTGTCTGGTTCCAAGGCAGAAACCATTTTTCTGACCAAATAGGGTTTAGTAACTCTTCCAGGCTATCTGCGGTGTCTTTCATGGACTGTTAAGCTTCTTGATGTTTATGCACCTACAGAGTTTTTGTATACCTAAAATAAGGCACAAAATGTGGACTTGGTGTTTATTGTACAGTTAGCTTGGAAATGCCAACAGCACTGCAGGTGGATGTGGCGTGTCCCCATAACAATCCTAGTAAATATGAGGCTGACTGCTTCTTCCCAGTTCTGTACCTTTTCCATGGGTTTTGTATTGGTATGTCCTTAGAAGTAGTAGTAGGTCTTCTGGTGCTAAAGTAAATTTCCAGACCCAAATATTTGCCATGCTTGAAAGCCTGGCTCTAGTCTGTAGCATCAGACTTATTTCCTGCCTTAAAACGCAAAGATGACAGCTGGTCTGTTCTTAATGCACAGTCTCTAATGGAGTTTGGGAATTTGGGAGAATTTGGGTATCCTCTGGAGCTCCACTCAGAAGATACCAAGAGCTTCATTTAGGCATTAATGCACATGAAACATTTGACTAAACACATTGTCATGGGTTCAGCAGCAGCAGTTATTTTTTCTTTAAGCAGTAGCTGGTGAGTACTGTGTTTTGGATTTTTGGC
>JASSUY010027545.1:0-17885 GCA_032466535.1 Forpus xanthops | reverse complement strand
CCGAAAATCCAAAACACAGTGCTACACCAGCTACTGCTTAAAGGAGAAAAATGACTGCTGCTGCTGAACCCATGACAATGGGGAATGAGGAAAGTCTCAAAGCGTAGGGCAAAGAGCAGCAGCATAACAGCATGATCTCAATTTTTTGAATGGCAATACTAAAATACACTGCAAACAGTCCTACTAGCATACATGCAGTATTTCAACAGTAGAACAAAAAGGTATCTGCCTCTGTGGGAGTTGATGGTTCGGGTGCAGACCAGCCTGAAAGATATGGGATGTGGTGAGCAGCACATGCGATACCAGTGCTGGGAAAGGAACCAGACTCTGACCGACTGCTGTCACGATGTCAACCCTTCCAGCCAGCTCGAGAGTCACCTTTTCAAGTCACAGACTTCTACAGTAGAACTGCTCATGCTCCAAGTTCATAGGAACTAGACATCTTCAGTCCAGGAAGTCTTTCACTACATTGGAAGCAGGCTGTAAGCTCAAACCCAGCATGTAGTGAAGGTACCTTCAAAGATACAGGTTGTTTGCCACTGTCCTGCCTGTTACAAACTCTACCAGCAGAACAACTTCTTAGAGCTTACCTGTAAGCATGAAACCTGACCAGCATTAAACCTAAAGGCAAAACACTTCAGAAACAGCTTCTCTGGAAAATCATTACTCATTCACAGTTACTCATCTAAATTACTTAACACATGATATATTGGCATATGGCACTAACATCCACGACCCGGTTAGCCTGCTTACCCAACAACAGCCTTCATTGACCAATTTTACAGTCTAAACCAAATTTGCTACATATCCAAATACGTTTGCTAGGACTGTTGGCTGCATGCACTCAGCAAACTACGGAACCAGCTCCCTTGAATCCTTACTACCTGGCATCATTCTGCAGTCCTGTAATTAATCAGCATTTGCATTTGATGCAAGAAATTCTGTGATTCTACCTCTAGGACTAATGCCATCTCTATCAGCTCGGTAGATCACCATATCAATGATTTTCTGCTCCATGCTAGTACTTGCTGGTTTACTTAAATACCAGCATCAGTAAGTTTCACATGGGAAATTACTTAAAATAATTTAAAGGCATGACACCTACCTTTAGGAACTGCAGTAAAATGTAGAGCCACTTACTCCTGGAACATGAAAATGCCATTTAACACTGTCACAACAGTGACAGAGAGAACAGAAACATTCCACACTTCTGCTTTTTCTGTACCATTTTGAATCATCATCCATATGTAGCAATGAATTCCCATAATATATTACAAAAACTCCTTGTTATTCACAACATATTGTTTTTTCCATATTTGTTCTTTCAATCTTAACAGTTTAATTTGCAAATGTGAGCTTCCTCAGTTTTCAAATCTTTTCAAACACTGCTTTTAGCTCTCCTAATGAGAATATACTTTTATGAACATAATAGCGGCACTTTTTCCTCCTTAGTGTGAAAGCGGAGTGAAGAGAGACTGACAAGAGAAGAATATGCAGCTTTTCTTAAGGGCTCCCTTTATTTGTGCCTCAGAAGACTGGAAAAGAATAATATGCCACATTTATGTTTTAGAAAACAATCTCGTTCAGAATAAAACATGTAATATCAGTCAGCCTTGTGTTTAATATGTAGAATTAAATCATTAACACTTATTCAGGCAACTGAAGAGCCATTCAGCCCACTGATCATCTTTGCCTGAGAGCACAAGAATCAGTCTTTTAAATAAAGATACTAAGATTCTGAAATTTCACTAAGGGCAGCAGGAGCTTTTCAGTGCATCCCCCATTTACAGCAAAGTAAGATACGGAAGTTCAGGCAGAGCTAATCAAGCCATCATCCTGGGTTTTTTTTACAGAATCCTTTAATCCTTATTTAGGAAAAGTCATAAGCAACTGAAGATAAGACTTTGGGGGTGATTTGCTTTCCATGCTGAATATCCAGTGGCCATCTTTTAATGAAGCATTTTCTCCCACAAGATTCACTTGTTTTGTATAATAGGAAGAATAAAAAAAACCCAACACAAACCCAACTCTTTTCTCTCCCAATCTTTTCTTTCCCAGTTTCTCTCTTTTCTTTCCCAATCCTGTATTGGGAACAGTGCCATAAGTAGGAGGAAAAAGAAGAAAACAAAACACACCCTAAACATTCCCAAAAGCTGCACAGAGCAACTTTCTGCAAACTTCTTCAAAATCTGTCAGTATCTGATAAGATAATAAACAGAGACCTGAAACGTAGGAGATAAAACTCCTGAAGACAACCTGCTCAATTGATGCCCACACAGAAATTTTTCACATCATAGTTACCGTGCTGGTCTTCCTGGGAACCTCACCCAAACTCCTTCTTGGATCAAATGAAGTATGAAGTAGGTATGAAGTGAGATGCAGACTAGCAAAAGCTAAACCATGCAAGGACTTAGAGAGATTGGACCTACCTGGGCAAAGACACTATATTTACACCAACAAACCGAAGAGTCTCTTCCCACAATCACCCATAGCTAAATTGCCGTCACAGTTTTCTGGCTGTGACATTAGCAGGTTTCCAGGCCCTGCCCGAGGTTCAGTGTGGACTAGGAGCGACTCTCACAGGCAGCTGCCCTGCTTTGGAAAGTAGAAGTTTAACCATAAAGAAATCATTTTGGTCTCATGACTACAGAGTTCTCTAGTATTGCAACTACTGGAAGACAAACAGAAGAGAGAAAGAAGAGGTGGAGGGAATGTGGCATAGGAGAGGAGGAGATCCTGCATGAAAAAGGCAGTAAAGCCACATACAAGTCTACCATCTCCTACATAAAGAAATTTCAGGCTAAATAATGCCTGCACATTAAACCTCTTCTCCTGTAACAGCTGTTCCGATGTGATAATTTTTTTTTGGAGACTACTAGAAGTAACAAGACAAGGCAGGTATACAAAACTTTTTATTGACAACAGAACAATAGAGAGGAACGTTACCACTTCCCATTCCTCAGGAATGTCTCCATTTCACAGTCAGTCTGCTAAAAGTATACTTTCATGGTAACAAGCAATACGAAGGCATGGAGCTGTCTGTAATCTCAAGAACATGTTTCATCAGTGTGGTGTAAACGGACTGACAGTGTGCAAGTGTGCAGCAGGCCCTGTCACAACACAAACATGGCAGGTGACTGTATATGCAGAGCCAACAGGCACAGACATGAAGCAGTTAGAAGAAACCCCAAGTTATCTCTGTTATTTTTGTCTAAGGGCAATACCTGAGGTGCTACTCCATCCAATTCTGCTTCAGAAGTGAGTACTTTCTTCCCTCATGCCTTTTGCTTCCCCTGTCCTCTAAGAAGTTAATACTTCCAACTGAATGGCACCATGTCAGAGAATGCCTGAGCTTTCACATTTTGCGACCTCACACCAGTTCATGCATGCATTTAAGTTTACTGTCAGAAGCTTACATTGACAAAAAGGAAGGGGACAAACAAGAAAGTGCTGCATAAGAATAGAGGGATTTAGTTGTTAATGCTTCCTTGCTAACACAAGTATTTGGTAGCTGTTGAAGAGACTCCTTGCAACGTAGTTTATATAAAGTTTGTATGCAGCCTACCTAACGTTTTAAAGAAACTGCATGTCAAACATAACAATTCCAAATACTGATATTAAATCTGAACTGAGATTCAATCTAAATGATAATTAAAAGAAAAATCTTAATTTTAGCTTTTACAGTACACAGAACTTCACACTGAGTGCAAGATGAAAGCACTCTTTCTCCTGTGTAACTTTCCTCTGCCTGCAGAACTGTTCTGCGACCCTTACTCCTTAGGTATAGTAGCTTATACATTTATTAACTTTTATTAATTTATCACGATTTTCCTTTACTTAGTGGATGTGCCTCTGGATGTGTAGACTGGCTGTTAAAGTGCTTTAAAATAAAACAAAAACCCCAACAAAAGAAAACATCCCTCAAAAAACCACAACAGATGTGAGAGTTTTATCTGAAGGACTTTGTACAGCATTTACAATGTCAGCGTAAAGCATCTGAAACATGAGCATTCCCTGCAGACCGATGCAGTGCAAACAGTCTCGTACATTAGCTACTGCAATTCCTCTGGATTCAAGATGCACAATACTTACAAAAACAATCCTAGAAGCACAGACAAATGCTGGTGGCTCTTCCTCTTCTTTTTAGAAACATCATAAAAAAATCTGCATTACTCTGTCATAATTTAAATACATAAGTAATCTCCACTTTTATTACTTCATGACAATGACTTCAAATTTACATTATTTTAAGTACCGTCATAATAGCTCCATGTATAGTACAGATACTTGCTGATATCCTGTCAGAAAATAAAAAAGGAAACAAAACCCAAACAACCTTCCACTATATAAAAAAAATTATGCTGGAAAGACAAGAACACAGAACAGGGACTTGGTACAGACTATGATTTCAGTTTTATATCAACCACAGGTAACCCAAAATTAACAGATACACGGCGATATTCAAAAGCAGTGCAAATATCTTTGGAGGTTAGAATAAAATTATACTACAAGAACGTAAGACAGAAGAAATTAAAAGGCAAGTACTTCAAGTACAGGAACCAGTCTCTGTGAGGTCCATTTTAGTGTTAGCTGAGGGTTCCTTTTCCCATCTTACTTCTTCCTCTGAAACACATTAGCCAACATTGCACCTGACGTTGTCAGCTGGCCCATTTTGTTCAAAAACTTGGTCTTTGTGTCTTCACTCACAAGGCTTGCTGCAATCGACATTGAGCTGGAAAGTAAAGATACTAGTGACATTAGACTTCAAAGGAAAAAAGAACACTGTGTTATTTAATAAGCAGCTGAATTGTCCTTGCGTTCTAGAAGTTTCAACATCACAAAAGACCAGTCCATCAAGATCTGAAAAAACACTACTACCCAGCCCAAATATACACTGTTAAATTGATTATTGTGTTCACACAGTCCTAGCGAAACCTGCAGACTATTTTTGTGCACACTACTTTTCACTGCCTTTGGAAGTCACCACATTAGCCCTTGTTAGCTATTGGGTGACTGCCCTAGTAACAAATACCTCAGTAGAAGATTTAATCTCCTCACAAGAAATGTCAATCCTTACACTTAATTGGTATAAGCACAATGGTACTAGGTCAGACCAAGGACCTGTTTAGCACAGGCATCTCAATTCCAACAGTGACCATTAGGAGGCAGGTAGGGAAGAGTAAATAAAAGGTAAGTACAAAGCAGTGACCTCTCTTAATTTGCAACTGTCTTATTTTCCAACTATTTCCATATGAGCATAGTTTCAAATTGGTGTGGACTGTCATCTAGTAACTCCCAATGAATCTTAATTTAACATTAATTGTTCATCTTTCTCCCAAGCCCCTTGTAAACTTCTTGTAAATCCCACCCTGGGGCACTGAGTCCTACTAGGTCATTAGCACTTGCTGGGTAAAGAGTTTTCTCCTGGCTGATGGGAATGTGACTGCTACAACCTTTCCTTGGGTGTTCTTACTTCATACGCACTAGAGAAAACAATGGAGAGTCCAAAATTTCCCCCAGAAACTGGATTAGAAGGAGCAACCCAATCAATGCTGAGCCTACCATACACTACAACCTTCAACAGCATTACTAGATTATCCAACTAGATTTAATGTTTTTTAAATTTGACACGTATGAGTGAGCTGTATTTCAGATATATGTAACTGCTCAGCATAGCAGGAGTAATCCATCTTAAGATGGAGTGCAACAGGCAAAAGAGTGATAGCAGGAGTATTAATAAATATTCCATACTTCCTATAATTGTAGTTAAAATGGCAAACATTTTTCGACATCACGCAGGACCAATTTTACAAAACATTACCAGTGAAATTCTCCCTTGTGAGTTCAGCATAGACTGCATTTCAAAGTTATACCTAAAAGCAGATCTGTCTTACTGGCACAGGCCAGCTTCCAGAAACTGACTTTTCAGTCTGCAAAGTTATAAACAGTTCTGCAGACATCTCTGCATCAAGGCAGGTCAAAGTAACTCCAAACTGCTTCAACAGAATTTGATTTCTTCAAAGGTAGCAGGGATGCAACCAGTAAGTTTTCTCATTTCATACCACAAAAAAAAAGTAATGAATATAGGTTCTTTTTAAACAGACTATTTGAAAATCCAAAAGGGAAGCTTCTCACTAATGCTGTCTTATAGATTTGCAGATAACTTATATCATAAATATATCCCCTCAAATATATCACACATTGCTTCTACTTTTTAAGCTGAATTGACTCCCTGTCTTCTGCAGGACCTAATCTTTGAGGAGCCTTAGGTACACATAGCACATCTGAAGAGTATCACAAAGCATACAATTGTTAACTGCTAAAGAAAACGGTTAACAAAAGTGGCAATCCAGGATTTAAAAAGTTTAATCTTTTTTAAAAACCTATTTCTGTGATGCTGTATTATTTGACCAACCTTTTCTAACAGTAAGGGGCAAAGACAAGATGACCAGCAGCATCTTACAACTGCTTTTGCATACAGTCTTTGAGTTTTTGTGCATTTATTGTCATGTTAAAATTTAGTCATTTATCTCCTAGTTGCACTTAAATCCTTCATCAAATATCTATTTAACACTGAAATTAGGAACTGAAATTGGCAAGGGCTTAGTAAGGGAAAAAAAAAACCCACAATTCTTGTATATGAAAAGGTCATTTCTTCAGTGGAAAAATATTTCATGTTAATTTTGTACAGTAAAAGATCGCCTGGTTTTCAATAAGAAACGTGAAGGCTAATTAAGAAATGAAGCAGTGCATTTCAAAGACATCCTTTTCAAATCTTGCAGTTTTCAGCAGCTGCATTCTAAAAGAAAACACACTGGATCCTGAATCATGAGTGCAGTTATCTGTTTCTGCAAGCGCTTAATAGGACGAACTGTGATTTAAAAACATTTTCATAAGAGGGATTTTAAGTAATATAGACCTCTTACATTTAGGTTGACATGTCATACACTAATACAAGCTAAAGCAAGGTAAGCCTAAAGCCTGCATAAAAGAAAAGCTGATCACTCAAACTCTAGCCACAAAGGGAACAGCTCTGATGAATTAAATAGGTTAACACGTTTGAGAGGCAAAAGCACACATCAAAAAAGTTAAAACTCCCATCCAATTGAAGAACACCACTTGAGAACTAGGAAGAGCTCAGCCAAGGAATTTAGTTTCATAACCTTTGGTTTCACAGTTCAGTTAATACAGGTAAGAAAATAAAAAATCACTTCCGTTTAAGAGCAATGGTGTTATTTGAGGAGACCAGCTTGATATCATGTATATTTGCTGCATTCCGGGAGTATGCCTGCTTGAGAAGGAATCAATTTAATATTTTCTAATGATCTCTCCTACATGACTGTCAAGTAGTTGCTTAATAATAAATGTTTATCAGACATAAAAGTTTTACATATTTAGACAGATATATTGCTTTTATTTTTTTTTTTCATAATCAGAGTTTGAGGTGGTGGCTTTTTTATTGCACAAAGAATGAAAATGAAAATCAAAGAAGAGTACTGGATAGTCTGTAGAATTTAAAAAAAGAGTCCCTAAAACCCTGACAGGGGAAATACTGATAAATAGATGACCATGTAGGCAACTGATTCTAATGAATTAATTTGTTAGGCAGAATGTAAGTCATTGCTTATGTGGAAGGATGTCCTTGCACAGGTTGGTTGTTGAATCTACAGCAATTGCTTAGCATCAGTTCCACAAAGAGCGTGGCTGTTAATTCTGACTTATCGCAACTACCTACTGGGTACCTACTACGCCAGGTACATAGTACAGGTAAGACCTCAATAAAACTTACACACATTACATGAGGTCACTTTATACACTAGAAGAAACTGTTCTTGTGTATACTAGCCACATGCAAGCAAAACCGGCAGCCTGGAGCAGGTTATTACCACGACCAGAACAATTCTTTCAGCCTGCAAGCCACCCTGATGAAAGTGAATTGTAAGGTGTGTGCCACAGCCATTGCTCTAAGCATATAGGCCAAGCATTCCCTGCTGTCTTGGATCCAGAACAGAAATTCAATTATTGCTTTAAATGAATAAACATTTAAATGCATAAACAATTAAGAACTAAGGAACATGGGAAAAAAAGAGTACCATTGCAATGGCAAAAAATGTCCTGTGTTTTAAACTGGAGACAAACAATTACAAACTGAACTTCCTAAAATCTGCTATCAAATACAGAGTATGTCAGTGCTGGATTTCTGGTCACAAGCCTCAGACACCATTACAGAATACACTCTGCCGAACATAACTATGGAGGTATATTAAAAAAAAAAAAAAAAGGAGAAGTTGAAGTCTTACCCCTGTGGTTCTTGAACAGTCTTGTTTTCCACTTTCTGTTCACATTCTTTTATCATGGAGCTTAAAATAACCTAAGACACGTAAGAGATACATGTGATTTTCTTTTACATTAACACTTCGTACGAAATCTACTCCACAACTAATCCGAACATTAACAGAACTATTTAAAGAGACTGTTGTTTTCCAAGTGTATTTAAATTCCAGCTGTTAAAACCTTATGGTTAGAAACAACAAAGCCATTCAAAATAATTAAAGGAAGAAAATGTTTTTGAAATTGTTATGGGAGTCCAAGACTCCCTCCTGTTTCCCCTGGCTTTTTAAAATAGATTCAAAGCAAACTCACTCCTGAGACATACCTCCTTATCTTCTTTTCAAACAATACTTTTATTTATTAGCATTAACTTCAGCATACATTCATCTTCCCTCTATTTTCCTTTTGAAAGTTTTCAAGTACCTTTTAAAATTCGTACCTTTATCAGCATTACACATGAAAGAAAAAGCAAGGAAAGAAAAAAGTGTGATGGCATCCTGAGACGAGTTTTTAGTGGAAAGGAAGTGCTAAAACCAACTTGGTATCATTTCGCTGTTGTCTTCAAGGGTTTCTGTGAATTATGGCTTTTTTGCTTTACTTAGGCAACTGCAGTGTTAAAGGTTGCTACAGAATATTTAAGACTAAAAACACATCCACCCTGACATTTAACACTTTCCCAGCATACCAAAAATAATGATTTTCACAGCAGGCTTTGAAAGAAATCATACCATTCATTGGACAGATATGTAACTCTGCTCATAACTGTACTGTTTTAACCCATTAAAACAAAAGCATTTGAAACACACAAAGCTGTTGCGATGCAGACTGTGAAACTATAAACATATTTAATGAATGGCAACTTTTCTCTGCTCACAGCTCAGGAGAAAGCTAAGCACTTTGAGACGCTAAACTTAAAATGTTAAAGCTATAAGCAACTAAAATTAGTAGCATTTTACCAAAACTTGAACAAATACAATGAAGAGAAAAGCTTGACTTTAATCTCCAAAGTACAGATCAGTCACGGACGGTTACTACCAAGTGATAACTATTTAAAAATGGATTTTTATACATAAAAAAGCTGGTTTCTGTCAAATCCCTGCAAGACAGCTGCAGCACAAAATATCATTTGAAATCATTTATTACACTGGCAAGCTGTGGCCCAGCCTGCAGATCTGTGCCACTTGTCATTCTATTTTTCCAAAAGTATTACTCTGACACTTGAAGCAGTTTGGGGAGCAGGTGTTACACACCCTTGAAGGCTTCAGAAAGCAGCATTCAAACCTGTGTACAAGTAACAGGACTGCAACTCCTACTGCTCAATTTGCTGCCCTTCATCTGCATAAAATATTATGCAAGTGCTTAAGAGTACAGAGGTACAAGAGAAATGCATTCAGAATTCCAGTGAAAAAGCAAGCTTTTCTTTCTGTATCAAAAGAAAGCCAAGATTTCTCAGCACAGCAACCACAGTTTTTATTACTTAGCATTTCTACCTCTGTTTTGTCCATTGGAATGCTTCTCCATTTTTGTATATCTAGGATCTGTGTTTCTACATGCATATCTGGCAGTTGACTATTTCTCTGAGGAGGTCTTCAGCATAGAAATACATTTTAAAAGTTTTTCTGTTTTTTAAGTTGTGTGAGCTGTTCCTTACAACTCCCTTCTCCCAGTGCTGTGTTTTGATATCACTTATAAGTAAGCCCTCCTTAACTCTTGGTTTTAAATACCATGTTTCAGATTTTGCTGCCACTTGCATCACATACTTGGTTAGCAAACATAGCTGCTCACCTCATGCTCTGGCGAGAGATGTTCCATATCAGTTCGTAAACACTTAAGTCCTGGTAAAAAGTGATTGACCATTAGATCCTCCGAAATAACTAAACCCCAGGTTGTTAAGGCATTATAAGGATTGTCTTCTGAAATTATAATTTTTTTTATTTTCTGTCTTCTCTTAATGCTGTTCTACTGAACACAGGGACAAGCCACAGAAGCAAAACCCAAGAAAACAACAGCATTTAGCACTTCATGACTCAAAAAGGAAAAAAAGAATATCTTATTTAACTTCACTTATATCATACATCCACAGTATTTTTTTCAAATCTTTTTATTCTTTTTGTAAAGTACCTATCAGTTCCACTGTGCTGGGTCTGGCTGAGACGGAGTTAGTTTTCCACAAAATAGCCCTGGATAGCACTGTGCTTTGTACTGGTAGCCAAAAAAGGTATTGATAACACACCAGTGCTTGGCTGTTGCAGTGCTGAGCAGCGCTTGCACAGCATCAAGGATGTCTCTCCAAAACTGCCCCCTTACCTCCAGACTGTGGGGGGGGCAAAAGCTTGGAAGGACACAGCTAACCCAAACTCACCGAAGGGATATTCTATACCATATGATGTCTGCTCAGAAATAAAAGATAAGGAGGAGGAGCAGGGGCATTCGTTATCATGACATTGGTCTATCTAGAGCAACTGCTATGTGAACCTGAGGCTCTGCTTCCTGGAAGTAGCGAATAACTCGTTTTCCTTTGCTTCTATGTGCAGCATTTGCTTTTACTTGATTAAAATGACTTTATCTTGACCCACAAGAGTTTTTCCATCTTCTTTTCTCCCCACCCTGTCCTGCTGAGGAAGGGCCTAATAGAGCAGCTTGGTGGGCATCTGGCCTCCAGGCTAACCCAGCACACTCAGCTTCTGTGAAAAACTCTTCTTTACACTGATCAGATCATGTTTTACATCACACATTCAAAGACAAACTTAGTTACTTCTCAAGTATTAATCTTCTCCCCCCCACTAAAAAATTAGCAGCTTTCCCTGAAAAAGGATACAACAACAGGAAAGAGCACTGTAAGCTTCAAACAGGTGAGTAGCAATATCCAGTCTCTTCGAATCCACAGACTGCTGGTTGTTAACCAAGGCTAACTTGAGCAAGTGTGGAATAACAACTGTAAAAGTAAATACTGAAGTAAGTATTTCAAATCACTTTCTACACACTTGCTTTGCATGAAACAGCTCCCAAGTGGAAAGCACAGGCATCTGAAGCATCACACATCAGTGTGGAATAAAAACTACAAATAGCTTTTGATGGGACTATCCCTGCAGATTAACTCATGGGCTCAAACTCAAAACAAAACTGTGGTAACACCAGCTAAAATAAAATAGTACCTCAGTGTACATTTGAAATAGTAACAGTTTACATAAAATATTTTGCAACATAACTACTCTCCTGCTGCTAAAGCTGTTAAAAATATGCTTCTATTTTATAAATACAGTGGATAAGCTAGTGACAGCAATATGCATGTCATGTCAGATCTTCACTGACTACAGAGGAAGCCTAAAGAGTTTATAGCCTGTTAAACTAGACACCTACAGTTGGGAGGTGTGATAGCTCCAAGTGTTTTGTTTATAAGTCTCTTTAAGACAGTGTAACAATCACTTGGCTCTTCTATGTGCTTTACATTTCAGGGCCATGAAAAAGCAGCAGTTTTGTTAATTGGTGCTGTGCTTACATTTAAAGTGTGCTGAGTACCTGAAATTTATATGCCAGCAGGGGGTGAAGCAATGGGGGTGGGGGAAAGAAGGCGTTTTGCATGTCAAGTAATTAAAACCAGATAACATCAGATTTGATCAGCAGCAAAATGGCCAGTTCCCTCCTTCTTTGAAATCATTCATCACCATGTGCCAGTGGCACACCAGTATCAGGTAAAATGAAAATTGTACTAGCAAAGTCTTAAATATTGGGATAGACTGAATTCTGGGAACAGGTTTTCATCACGCTTTTTTGTAAATACAAACAAAAAACAACAACAACAACAACAAAAATCAATATAACCAGCATACTGTTAGCTTTTAGAAAGAGGAAGGCTGCATCCTCCACTGACGCAACTTACATTCATCTCTAAATCTGGGCTCAGCATTAGGTCCAACTCTTCCAAATGTTTTTATGATTTCTGTATGTAAAGAATGTTGGTCTTGATATTGAGGGTCCTCCAGGAAAGATGCCAGCTGCATTTTTACTCTTTCAAGAAGCTTAAATGTCCCAGAGAAATAAAAAGTATACAAAAGAATGAAGATACTAGAAACCAGCATGGTTAGTTCAGTTTATAATCTTCCGTACTTCAGCTGATACACCTTAGACCTTCTGTTAATTTACGTTTTTTTTTTTCTGACAGGATGTTCCAAACTCTTTGTTGCAGTTCTAAGTTTTAAAGGCTACTACCAGTGTTTTAGTCTGAGCTATCTTTAACTACAGAAAGGTGCTTCCATATAGCTGGTCTTTCCTCCTGAGGTTTCATGGTTTTGATACTCACATTTTTACCTGCTATTAATAAGTCTTACTATTAATATCTTTGGAGTTTTCCTGTTTAATCAGAACTGAATTCACTTAATTTTTCTGGTAATATCTCGCTAGGTTGAAAAAAGTTCTGCACAGGACAGAGATGCAAGATAAGCATCATAAAACCAATGGCAGGAAAAAGATTCCTTCAACTAAAGGCTAAAAAACCTAGAAATACAAATATATCTAAGATGACATCAGTATTTATTTGCATTCAAAGTTGTAAAAATAACATTTTCTGATACATTCTGAAAGGCAATATCGCCTCTGTACTCTAACGCTTATTATAATCAGTGCAATGGATACAGTAATTTTTGTGTGGTAACAAAACAGTATTCTTCCCAAACTGATTATAGGCATGCATTCCAAGCTACAAAATTGTAACTTTTCCATCTTCCAAGTACTTGTGAGTCATCACTGACTTCTTATTCACATTTCCTCAAACACATTCTTTTAGAAGATGTTGAAATTACAGGAAGAATGCAAGCTCTGCAAAAAGCTGCAAGGACTTTGAGACAAAATGTAATTATACCATTTTTATATAAAACAAAATACAGTATTTCTACTGTTTACAGCAGAATCCTGGGTGTCTTTTTTAGGATTCTGAGCTATAAATAGAACTGCATATCTATTAATCCTCAAAGATTAATTCAGTTACGTCACTATGATGTCTTTTAATGCCATCTTGAACGCAATGGGTTGAAACAGTAACGACTTTAGAACAGAGTTGTGCTCTTCTAAAGTAGTTGGAAACCAAGCAGGATATCCTAAAGCATTTTGGTAGATGAATCCTACCACATCTTTTGGTTAGCATTTTAAAGTAAGACTATTCTATTTGGAAATAATGGGCTTGAATTTCTCAACTCTACTGGAAAATGTTTTTTAAAATAATTTGAGCGTGGGACTTCCCATCTTCTAGCATAGACATCCCCCTCTGCATATTTGGTTTAATTTGTTTATACTTGGTTTGGTATTTAAGAAGGAAATGTTTTTATTAGTTACAAGAGGGTTGGTTTGCTCCTCTCCTCCAAGGTCATTGCAAAACTGGAAAGCATTTTGGAAGAGAATATAACAAAGGAAGAAATAATTTATAAGCTGCATTTTTTGCCTTCCTCCAAGTTCATTAATAAATTACTGAATTTATGAATTTCTAAAAAAAAAAAGAAAAAAAAAAAAAAATAAAATCGCCAATTTCTTACGCTACAAAACCAGCCTGAGAACAGGTGTCTTACCTCTCTCTGAGTTACAGTTTCCATTATGGTCCCAAAAGCAGGAATTGTTGCAATCCTTACTGAACTACAACAGAAAAACAGAGTCTTTAAGACGTGTTAAACATTAAGAATAAAAGCAATAAAAAATAAAGTCAAATTGCAAAATTAGTACTTTAAGTTCCATTAGTTTCTAGCAATGACAAAAAAAAACCAAACAAACAAAAAAAAAGGCAGATTAGGAAAAAGACAGGATTAACTCAAGGTCTCAATCTGAAACTCACAATTCAGGATCACTGGACAAGGTAACAAGGGCCGGAGCAACCCGCTTGTCAACTAATGCTTCACTCATGCCTCGAAGAGTCAGCTGTAAACCAGTCAACATGCAATAAAAAACGGTTTGGTAAACTTGAAGAACTAGGTTAGCTGTGTCTGAGGATGGGCAGGCAGTCTTGGGGTTTTTCTTGGTTTAGTCACCCACACAAGACATTAAAATGATTAAAACATGCTGTAGCATTTATTAGTAACAACCTGTTAGTAAGATTAGGAAGCATCCCTCCATAGATTGAAAGAAATACCACATCAGTGTCCAGGAAATTAAGTACCATCGTTGCCTATCCGAAATTAGATTAGCCAAAACTGTTCTGTATTTTAGTAATGCAGATGACATTTAATTCTGCAGGAGTAAAGCTGATAGCATTACAGAACACATGAATATCCACCTTTCTCCTAAGAAATGATGTAAGTAAAGTTCAAAATTGAAAATATTATTAAACATAAGAAACTATAAACACTGAATGACACTGATTTAAGTTTTCTATTTAAAGTTTATCCGCCAGTTTTATCCAATACCTAGGTGTTGCAATAAATATTTTAATTTGCAAATTATTTAAAAGTTACGTTTAAAAATAAATTTTTGTTCAGCTAACTTAAGAAATAGAACTGATGGTTATTTCTTCCTAAGTATTAAGAGGGATGCTAAGTATATAAGGCAGTCAGGAAACTTACATTTCAGGGTCACTGGAGAGAGTAATGAGAGCAGGAACAACTCTCTGAGCTACCAGAGTTTCATGTACCCCCTTCACCAACAGCTGAATGGTCGGAGCAGGGGGGTATCACAGGTGATGCACACGGAAAGAGTGAGCACAGTATCATGGGAAGAAGAACGGGACGACCAAGAGAGAGAAAGAAAAAACACAAAAAAGCAAACCAAAATTAGAAGCTAAGCAAATAACTGCTACACTACTGCTTCCTATATGCAAAGGCATGAAGAAAGCTCAAGTGGTGTGGCAATCAGCAGAAACCTAAGAAATTACACAATGTGATGATGTTTTCTCTATTTTCAGCTGTTTTAAAACTTGAACTCTCAAAAGTTTTGCAAGTAGTTATATATTAAAATACTAATATAACTCTGTATTATAATTATGTATAATACTAAAGTGATGCCAATTTGAGTTTGATAGTTTAACTTAAATGCTGCTACTAATTAAAAAGAATTGTATTTATTATAATAAGTGGCTTTAACTTGACAAGAGATGCCTTTACCCCAAATGCATGTGATCTTCCCCATCCTCAGTGATACCTTTCAGACCTTGTATAGTGTGACAAACGGCACCTTCCCAGATGCCATTAAGCTTTCCTTAAAGTAATTCAGGACTATTGAACCACTATCCAAGCAGTATGTGTGCGCAATTTCCCAAGTTTCCCTATGCAAATAGAAAATGGAGAATCCTGTGATTATCCATGAAATTTATTTCAACAAGTCTGTCTGCAAACTAAGGGAGATTTGTTGCAATATATCCCAAATGTTAAAATCTGAGATCACAGTGAAATCTATTACCTACATGTGGAAATTGTTCAAATTTAGATGTTCCCAGGTGACTTTTTTGCATTACTTATGCAGCTATACATAAACATACATTCGCTGCATATGTAGCAGATATTGTTTAAATGCTTTCAACGTATCAAAACCTACTAATTTTCAAAAATTAAAAGTTCCAAACTTTCTCATTTTTAACAAAACGGTGAGCTTTTTTGTCTGCGTTAATAAAAAAAGGAAAGCCTTGACATTTCCATTTTGTCTCTCATGTAAGGAAGTCTGCATATATTTGCTGTTTTTTAGAGATAAACACAAAAAGCTTTATCAGTAGTTCCTGTGAGAAATATTAAATATCATTTTAATATTTAGCTATAATCTAATTATTCAATTTACATCATGAACACAGATTAAACCCTATGCTTTTCACCCCAGCAGCGTAACAAAAGAAAACACAAGATACACAAGACATAGGAAAATCACTAGCTGCCAGTACAGCACGCAGTACTAAAAGCAGGCAATATTTACACCCTCTAACTAGAGAGGGTTTTATGTTCTGCTTTATATTTGAGTGCTCCTGTGTACAAACCCTGAATTTAAACCAAAGTAACTTGTGAAAGATTGCAAGGAATTTGACTTTCCACAAGTGTTCTATACAAAGCAGTCATTTTTATTAAGCAATATTTCTGTACGTTCCTATGAGCATGCATGCATAGGTGCACACATGCAGAAAACATATTGTGGCCTTACAGAGAGTAACTGGAAGAGGAAGAATGGGGAGAGAATTGTTAAGCTGTGAAAAAGTACTTGGAGAAGGAAAGCTGCAACTTCCTATACTATCTGTTCAGAAACTATTAGGGATGCCAGTTCAAGTACTACATTTTAACATCAATGTATTTCAGGATTATTTACAATGGCAAGAACTTTAAGTGCTGATGTGTTGTGCTTATGGGCTAACTCTTCTAACAGCTCTTAAGGACATAGTGAACTTACCAGTCGTCCCACTGATTAAAACAGTATGCTTACTATTTTCAATTTTGGACAAATAGGGACCTGAGTTTTCTTTACTAATCTTAATTTTGAGAAAAGCCTAAAGGTAATGTAGTTCTCTGAAATACAAAATGCTTCGGATTTGCAAAATTAGCAAGCAGTTCAGAATGATCTCACTACGTAACTATGTGGACCGCCACACTTCTAACTATGGTAAAGCATGGTAAATCACATTATTCTGTTTTATAGAAAATACAACATGCTTTATAATCCAAGTGTTATTCTGAAGATAAGTGTCCCTAGCCTTGAACCTAAACAGACCAGTAAAATTTATAACTCAGCTGTGAGCTTCGTGTTCAAACCAGCAGCAATAAAATCCATTTGCATCAACATTCAAATGGGAAACTACTGACAGAAAACATTAACACAGAAGCAACAGAAACAGCTGGATGGGCAAAGCTATGTAGCAGCATGTGAAGTTACAGTGAGATAGAGTGAGACATAAAAAGCAAATTTTTATCCTGCTTTGAATCCTCTAGACCAATATGTAATCATTACTTATGCATACATCTTAAAAATGGTAGCACATAGCATCCTGTTTCTGAAGGACAGAAAGGATAGAATGACTCAAAATCATTTCTGTGTACTTCCAATACTTAACAAGTTTGGTAATGCAATCTGCTAGGCCCAAATCATGGCAGTCTCTATGCTACTGTACAGACAGACCACTGTGCTGCTTAGAACCTTTATAGCTCCAAGAGCTGTCCTTCAGGTAACATGCTATTTATTACATTATCTAATTGCTGGGCTTTGCCATTCAGTAGCCTCTGAGGTGTCAAATTCCTTGAATGAAGGAGTCTTCCAAAAGTGAGGTGACTTCCCAAATTTACATATTGCCATATATGTGTACCATGGCTACTAAGTACCATGGCTACAAGTGAGAAAAAGAGTCTGCAACACAGTTGACTATGCTTTAGTAAAAATTGACCTATACTAGGAATGAAGCAATCAAATAATATGTAGGTCTGCCTAAAAATAAACAACATAAAGTTGAATTTGAGAAGAAGCTGCAATCAAGACAAACAGCTGCGGTAATTGAGGTTTTTCACAAATTTGGCTAATGCTTATTAAAAAAAAAATAATTAAACAAGTGCGTTATTACAAATATAAAATATAAATACTTTTATTGTTAAAGAAAAAATAAATAACCCCCC